>MU184162.1:99554-117077 GCA_016904865.1 Pissodes strobi | reverse complement strand
CGGCAACTTGCATAATATGGATTACCATCTTTCACAAATTCTATACCTACTGCAGTATCTTTTATAATATTTACTTTCGTAACTAATGAATTTAGACTTATAAAAAGATTGACACGACTTTCCATTATTGGTCTCATGTATGCTTGGGCTGTACTTGAACGTATATTTTCATCTAAGAAGAATTGCATTCTACCGGCTCCATACTGACTTTCTCCATTATAATCAAGTTCTGTTAGTCCAAGTTCTTTAAACGCTTCTAGTAATGCTGCTGTCTAGAAATAATAATCATTAAATTTGAAATTTCACAGTGAACTTTTGGGCGCTCGCGACTAAATTTGAGATGGGACGCTTGCGTGGTCTCACAGTTCGCATTCTTAAACCAGAAGTTTTTAATTTTGGTTTTAAAATGAATTAAGAAAAATGAAAGTCAAGGTATTGTAACTCTTAGTTTAGATCAAAATTTTATCTCTCAGAACAGAAACATACAATTTATAGTGCTAACTCACCATTTACAAATAAATAGAATTAAACTCAAAACGAGGTAAAGCATGAAATGCAATAAACAATTATAATTCTTGGTGATATTCCCGACAAATTATAAGGGAACGCTTCAAAAACACCGCCTTTACGTGCATTGCAATTCAATACCATATCTGGTTTATTGGTGTCAAAACCAAAATATTCTTATTTCCTTTTGGTATAAAAGGTACGAGTGTACCGTTCTTGAAGAAGCTGGCTGACCTACTGGACAAGGAAACCCCTTTCGCCCAACTTAACATCTTGGTAAAGAGCATTTATTAAAACTCCATGTTGGTAAGCCAGTTGCCAACTGTTACGTTAAGGCTGGTTCCTTTTGTGGATTGACATAATCTTTGAACTGCTGCTGTGGATGAAGTGCTACATTAGATTGCTTGCCTACGTAAATCTCCAGATCACCGTATAGAAGGTCTTTGCCTCTGCCATAGCAAATATGTTCATCCCATATTTGCTGGGCTTACTAGGGAGGTACCGCCTAAAATTGCATCGTCCTCAGAAAGCTTTAAACTTGTCATTAATGGAAGCGAATTCGAATGGTGTATAGACCGTTCTTAAATTATTGGTTAAACTGGATGGACTACTACTGCACAAGAAAACTATAGAGGCAGCTCCTTTTTATTTTTTCGTACAGTTCCTAAAATCGCCATCGAGTCCCGGTAAAAAGAATGTAATAACTCCATGTTGGTAAATCAGTTGCCAACTGTTGCGTTACGGCTGTTTTTTTTTTTTGGATAGACATAATCTTTGAACTACTGAAGTGGAGGAATTTGCTACATTCATATGGTCCATTAGGTTGCCTGCCTACATAAATCTCCAGGTGATACGTATAGAACGTCTTAGAGTCCGCCATAGCTAACATTTTCATCTTATATATGTTGGGTTTATTAGGAATGTACTGTCTAAAATTGCATCGCCCTCGAAAAGCTTGCAACTTGTCTTCAACGGTAGAGAATTCATCCCTAAATTATTCGCCACACTTTCGAAAACTTGTCTGACTGCAGCCAATTTATCCGTTCCCTTTCTCATGTCCATGGTTGCCAAATCATCAATGCACAGATGTTCCAGAAAAAAACGAAACCTATAATAGTGAGTCAGGGTGCCACTACTGTGCAATTTTTGCTCCAAAACTCATTGACACTTTAGGGGACTTGATTTGAACTCCAGTTCAATATATCAATCCAATAAGTGATTGAATTTATATTTTACATCCCTTGCTCCCTGGCAGTTTATTCTCGTTGATTGAATGTGTTTATTGGTATCTGAGATACTCAAGTTCAGGACTTCTTCTGAAAAAAATGCCTTCAAATTTTAGTTTCTGTCGTGAATACAGTGCTCTGACGGGGCAAGAATAAGATAGGGGACCGGAACCGGAATTTGGCCAGGAACCAAATTCTCCGAAGCAATGGGAAAATCCGGACATATTCCAGGCGAAAATTAATGCCATAGGAAGATGTGCGCAGTTCAACCCAGACAAAAATTATAGAAAGAAAGAGATTGTCATTTTCTCAGACAGTCAAGCAGCCATCACAGCGCTGAGCTCAGCAACAATCAGCTCCAGGATGGTATGGGAATGCCTAGATAGATTAAATGAACTAGGCAAAAATAACAAATTATCCCTTCAATGGATACCATGACACGCTGGGTTAGAAGGAAACGAAAGAGCAGACCAATTGGCAAAAGTAGGAGCATAAACTCCGCTTTCAGGACCGGAATATTTCTGTGGCATAGGAACGCACACCTACATGGAAGAACTCAGGAAAGAAGAAAGAACCAAATGGATCAGTCTATGGGAACGCCTTCCAGGGTTAAGGCAATCAAAGAAGTTTTTAGGGCCCCTCACCCAGGAAATCGAAATACCTTATAACAGTAAGTAAGAGCAATCTGTGAATCCTTACCGGCTTTCTGCCCGTTAAGAAGGCACTTGGAGAGAATTAAAATTGAAAACGAGGAGAGTTACCGGTTCTGTGAGGAGGGGGAGGAAACACCGAAACAGCTTCTCACGGAGTGCGAGGCGGTCGCGAACAGGCAAATGGCCTGCTTCAGGTGCTGCATCGTGGAACAGGAAGAACTTTCATTAATTGAACCATCCAGACTAATTGATTTTATCAAAGCACTGAAGCTGGATGAGGTACTCTGATTGAGAATCACATCAACGGAAGCACCACGGAAGGGAGACCCAATAGATCTGCATAGGTCGCCATTGAATTAATACCCCTCTATTTCAATCATTCACTCATTCATTCATGCAGTTCTCTTTACCCCAAAAGCATATTCGATTAGGTTTTCTGCTCTTACTTTCACATTTATATTTGGAACGTAATTTTCCCACACTGTTATGCCACCTTTTTCCACGAATATATTCCTGCACCAATTTTCCGCGTCCGAAATTTCTTGTTCCATATCATTGTTTAAATCCTTTCTCTCTAATGCCCAGTTTCTGAAAGTATTGAGAACTTTATTCTTCAAATATTTCCTACGACAACGATTGTTAATATAATTGTAACCATAGTAATTATAGGCTTCATAACTTTATCCACTAGATATCTGGTACTTCAGAAACCGGGCATTAGAGATCTTCTTCTCCAGGCACTTCTTGGTCATCACACTCAACAACTGGTCCAATTCGTCTGTTTCAAACATTCCATCGTCATAGCGTTCAAAGAAGCCTGTTTTTCTTTCCAGGATCACACAATCTGCACTTATATCATTAATTATATCATTAATTTGAAATGTACTTATAGATATTTAATTAATTGTTTACTAATATTTAAATAGAATTTGTACTAAATAATATAGCACAATAAGGGAATAATAATAACCTTTAAAATCCTGTCACCTACGAATCATAATTTAATAATAATACTAGGAATAATTAGTACACAGCTTTTAGATGTTTCAAAATAAACTAATGAGATATTTTTCTCAACATATCTCTGGGCTTGAGACATATGTATAGAAAAATATCTCTTTAAATTATTTTGAAACATCTAAACGCAGTGTACTAATTATCCCTATTATTATTATTCAACGATGTTTCACAAGGATCCTACCGCCGAAACTATTCATCATAATTTAATATTTTAGGAGACGGAGGGTGAAATAAAAAAGCCTCGGACATGTGTCCACACTTTTATATAGAAAAGAATGCTTTAAATTTGGAAGACAAATAGGTAATATCTAACTGTTGCGTCCGTTACTATGCTGACATTATATGATACTAAGTTGCTTTACCATTTGACATTCTCAAAAATTCAAACATCGGATGTACTTCTGAGACGACTAAGGTCCATTAACAGTCCTAAACTACCGTGTTAGTAAAATCATATTGAAATTGCATTAGATTCTTACAAGTCCTGGTGTGTCTTCAGCTACATCGATACTCTGAGGTCCTGTGAATCCATGATAACCTTCTGCTATATCCAAAGTAAAGGAAGCATTTTCGGCTTTCTTAAAATAGGGCAACACGTCTGTATAAGACCAGCCAGTGTTGCCAAGTTTCTCCCATGTATCATAATCATTTGCATTACCTCTGACGTACATTCCTCCGTTTATAACGCTGGATCCTCCCAATACTTTTCCTCTTGGATACCTACATTGCTGATTAGTGGAAGCTGCAAAAGCATATTTAATTTTGAACAAAGTTCCTAAAAACCACATTAATGTCGTATCTTTAACAGCCATTAATAAGCAAAGCCAGCCTCTGAATGTTTCGAGGCGTGAATGCATGAATTACAGTGCCAGTAAGAACATTTAGCCAAGATTTGAATTTCTAATTTTCATAATTATTTCCTAGTAAATTCTAATCAAATTATACCTTACACTCATTAGTTGCATGGTGTATCAATACGAAAGATACTGATATTAGGAACAGGTTACCATATATAGGAATTGGGATTGGTTACGATGGATTTAGATGACATTCTAACGCAATAGAGTTTAGGTCAGTAGTTTTCGAGTAAATTTCCCTCTTCTAAGATTTGATGTTTGGTAACGGTTGCATTTTTTGACCAATCTTTACAGTGTTTGGTATTTTGTACCTGAAGGTTTCGAAAAAAAAAATCTGTCTTATGTTTTGTTGTTCAAGATTGCCTGTTCAAGATGTATTGTCCACGAGTACATATATGCATGATGTCACCCTTAAAATGAACACAAAATAGCATCTTAGTAATTGATTAGGGGATTTGATTTGCTTTTGTTTCGCATGTAGTTTTACACCTAGTTTTTCATAATTCTCACCTGTTTACGATACGATGTTTGATAAACTCATTGGCCTTTACCGTAAAGGTAATTTTACAAAAAAATGTGTTAACATTTCTTTACAGTGAACATCAGGTTAATATTCTCCTACATCTATATTGTAACGAGCAAATTGTATAGTCGACGTAACTTCGGAATAGGCGAGGACGTGACAACCCTGCATGGCGTAGCAGGCGCGGTGAAGGGGTGATGGCGTCATTCTGATTGGTGGATGTCAGTCGAGTGGAGCGCGACGGCGGAGTGACGTCATGGTGACTAATTATGATGACTGTACTTGCTAAGGTTAAAATATTGGTTGCTGTAGTAATAAGTAAAAAGTGTTGTTTACAGATCAGTAGTCGGATACCCTACGGATTATGTTATTTGTTGTGGAAAACGATGAGAAACGCGATTTTCGGCGAGTTGAATCACGTTCGAGTCTTCTTTTTTTTGTGTATGACGGTGTTACAAAAACTCTAACAATGGGCGAGCGTTTTTTGCTATCCTTTACAGTGGATTGATAATGGAAAATTTTTGAAAAAATCACGATAAGTGCGTGTGCTGATTATTGCAAGAATTGTGGCGTGTTTTAACTGTGTTTATTGGTATTGGTGCGTAAAAGACTTTTTATAGTGGTTGTCTATGGAGGAAGACAGAAGTGACGATTCGGAGCTTGATTACTAGCTTGAATTGAGCGATGGTGACTACGGCGAAAGTGAAATGGCTAAGGAAGAAGAAACAGTCTCCATGGTGCATACTCTGTTGAAACGCGGTTTGGCAGCTAATATCCAGCAGATTGTGGCGGCCGAAATGGCGAGGCCGACAAAACAAAGGCGACCGTTGGTACTGGCGGTACCAAGGGCAACAGGAAAGGTGGTGAGAGCGTTCCTCAGGGGGTAGAGCGTGCTTGTGGCGATAGGGAGGACTCCGCTTGCAATTCGGGCTGAATGGGGTCAATGACAAGATTTTACTCAGCTGCTGGAGGAAATTATGGCGAGGGTTAAATTGGACGGCGAAACCATGACCCATTATTATCATGATTATATGGAGTTGATAAAAATGTGTAAGCTTTCGTGTCTGATTCACGGTCTACCTGTCGATCTACAGGCATACGACGGCATTTTGTTCTTCCTCCCCTGGCGACTTGTATACTGGCTCTCTCTTCTCTGTTGACAGGTGTCGGCATTCATTAAGTGGTATCGTGGAACTGAAGGGGCGAGGAAGTCCAGAATCCTACATTGGCGAAGGCGATGAAGATTTTGCGGTCTTCTAAGGCGATTCTCAAATTTGAAAGAGGTGTTGAGCGAATTGCACAGATTGACAAGATCTGGATGATTTACTGGAGAGTTTAATAATTGATGAGGGCATTGATACAGGTTGGCCGAATGTAACGAGCAAATTGTAGAGGAGAAGTAACTTTAGAGTAGGCGAGGACATGACAACGCTCCATGGAGTAGCAGGCGAGGTGAAGGGATGATGGCGTCATTCTGATTGGTGCATGTCGCTCGAGTGAGGCGCTATGGCAGAGTGGAGACAAGAAGTAATGATTAATTTTGATGACTGTACTTGCTAAAGTTTAAGGTGAAAATATTGGTGGCTATAATAATAAAGGCAAAATAAAACGAATTAGTAAAAAGTTGTTGTTTACAATATAATGGAGGCAACAATTGCGTAATGCGTAGCTATAGAGGTTGAAATATGAGAGCTAAATTAAACATCCCTTCATTTCTTCAATTATGTCAAATTAAATGACGAATTCATATTCTGCATCAAACAAAACTCCTTAATATCAAGTTTCTCATAATATCCTGCAGTATCTGAGCTATTAAATTTAAAAAACAATTTTATAGCAAAAACCCTATTGCCTTCCAAAATTTCAATTCAAATATTTAATTGTGATTGTAGCTATTCAATCTTTATTTTAAGGTGCAATAAAAGATAAGATATGCAAGGTTCAATGGACATCTTAAAATAGAATGCCCTAAGCTGTTTCTGAAATTCCAAGCACACAATTTATTTTTATAAGTAACAAATATATTGAAATAGTCAAACGCCATACCTTTTATATTTATTATTGTTAAGTATATACTGCTACTTTTAATAAAATATTAAAATTATCAGTTTTCAATTGTAACCGATGATATTAATATAAGCAATTGCAATTTATTTAAGCCAATTGGCAGATAGGCAGCTTGGAAGAAAAATACCTTAGGCAATCATGATTTATAAAGTACTTAATTGTCTAGATTTCATAATTATCTCAAGCACCCTCCATGATATTTTTTATCAAATTTAGCATCCAAAGTTTTAGATGGTGAAGAACTTTCATTATTTGCTTGGACAAATTATTATTGTAATATATTTACTCTTTACATACCCTTTTATTTTAAACCCCATAATTACGTTCGCCTACGAATTGCTATAATTTAAATTGTATCAAAACAGTCAGTTGGTATATGAACTCAAAATTAAACAAATTTAAAATTGCCTTTACCTGTTATATTCAGATGCTGCAGAATAGGAATCGCATATTTATTTTGAAGTGGGAAACCGCTGAGTACTTTTAATCTCAAGGGTGTATCCTTCAAGCCTCATTTGCAGTGAATGGCAATGACCTATATCAAGTATCATATCATACAGATTTGAACATTATGAAACACAAGTAAAGAATTAATCAACCTGCTTATGGGTTGCTGATATATTGGCTGAATTAAATATTATTTCCGAAATCTTCAATAATGTCTAGAAAATATTAATTTTAATGGATGCACTTTTGTGTAAAACTGAGGAATTTAATATTTCTGCTATCCTAATGTGATTTTATTGAATTTATGATGATGAATTTGAATATCATATAAAATTACATATTTATGTAAAAGGAAATAATCAATCTTTTCACGATACATCCGAGTATACCAAGAGCTCTTAATACGAGTTAAGCCTGAAACAGAGAAGATTGAGCTACCACAGGAGCTATTAAGGAGCTAACCCAAAACTAGTCAGAACAAACACGAATGATTCCAAAAGAACAGCACTTCAAATGAAATTAATTTGTCACTCTAAACTAGACTTTTGGTAGGACTTGACGATGTTATAATATGAAGTTCTGAGTTAAGTGAGTATATATTGATATACATTGCAATGCAAAAAACCCTACCAAAACCCTATAACACGAGTTACCACTTATCCCAGTGCCGACATGAGGTCAGATCATAGCCCTTTAGTTGTCAACGTCAAGATAAATCTGAAGAAAATCCCCAAAAAACAACATAACAAAACTCACCAGACGTACCCTTAAGAGAAATGTGGCTGAGGCACTGAATGAACAACTTACATTATTATATACGTAGCGAAAAATTATATTAATACTCAATGGCCTGAAATTAAGGAAGTGATGAACAGAGAGATGGAGGCAGTAAAAAAACGAGGTGTATGGTAGATAAAATATGAAATGGAAAAACGGAACAACGACGAAAAGTGAAAAACGAAGCGAATAATTACAAGGAATTGCAAAGAATAATTAAAAGAGAAAATCGTATTGCCAAGAAGGAATTGGACGACCAAACAATGTGAGGAAATGGAAGTGTTGTATGCAAAGCACGAGATTCATAACATGCATCGCAAAAGATATTAAATTTCTGGAACACACCATAGAAAAATGCCTTCAATCCTAACAGACTACTCGGGTAAGCTAGTAATTGTAAGTGAGGTAAAAATTAAAATATGGGAACAGTATATATCATGTTTATTTGGTGACACAAGAACATAGAATTAGTGCCTTAAAACCAACAAAGATTGGTCCTGACCAGATCCCCCCAAAAGTCTTAAGACTGTTTGATGATGATAACCTTAAACACGTACTTAAATCTGTTCAACAGTATACATCGTACTAGCATACCCAGTAGAATGGCTGCAGTCAATATTTACAACACTACCGAAGAAAGAACGTCTCAAAAGGTTCAGTGATTAGTTTCATGAACCAGTGAAGTATTTTTACATATAATCCATAAGCAGATCTGTACGATGCACAATTTTGAACCAGAAAAGCTTTATTCGCGTTGAACGTGTTATTTTAAAAATGTAATGATCAACAAAAAGATGTTTTGCTGTGATTCATAGACTACTAAGAAGCCTTCGATAGGGTACAATACGATGAACTTATCTAATAAGGACATCAGTGCAAGGGACAAGAGAATGTTAATGAGCCTATACTAGAAATAGATACCAAAAGGCATCAGGACCGGACGGAATACCTGCCATCGTGTTAAAGAACTGAGCCAACATTTTTTTAGGCTTTTTTCTCTGTTTTACGGAAAAGGGATTTACCCATCTTCTTGGAAAGTGGCTCGAGTGCAACCTGTTCCAAAAAAATGCAAGGAAATCACACCCTCAAACTATCGCCCAATTGCCTTGCTTCCAATAATCTCCAAAGTCATGGAACGTGTAGTCAATCAGCAGCTACTCAAGTACCTCGAGAACAACAGAGTAATTAGCGATAATCAATACGGCTTTCGCAAAGAGAGATCGACAGGAGATGTATTGGCCTATGTCGCTCATATATGTAGTAGGGCAATTGAGAACTGCGATTGCATTGGATATTTCGAAGGCATCCGACAGAGTTTGGCATGACGGACTGCTCAACAAACTGCCGTCGTTCGGACTACCAGCGTCTCTCTGCAGCTGGTTTGCCAGTTTCGTTAAGAACCGATCTCTGCGCGTTGCAATTGATGGACACATCTTAGACACATTCACCATTAACGCGGGCGTGCCTCAGGGCGCAATACTTTCACCAACTCTGTTCCTCCTTTATATTAATGACCTGCTGACCGAAACGAATAATTCTGTTTACAGTTTTGCAGACGACCCTTGCCTCCCAATTTAAATCAGAAAAACTTTTACCACCCACCGAGACTTATCACCGCAGAGAGGAGCAGATTACAGCAATTAATCAACACCTGGAGAAAGTTCAAACTTGGGGCGACAAAAATTTGATCCAGTTCAATGCAGCAAAGACCCAGGCAGCCATGTTTATCAAGAGGGCCAATACGGCGCGCGGCGGGCCCTGACATCATTATGGCAAGATCGACCATTCCTTTATCCTCGTCAATCGGACTTCTGGGTATCTCGGTCAACAGCAAATGCAGCCCTCCAGAAGCTTGGTGCGCTATTTCGCAACAAAAAACTGTATACACCGCAGCAGTTGCACTTGCTCTACAAAGCTTGCGACCGTGCTTAGAATATTGCTCTCACATCTGGGGTGCCGCACCAAAGCACACCCTAAAGCTGCTGGATTTCATTCAGAAGAGAGCTGTGCGTCTTGTCGGCCACCCGGAGCTGACCCGGAATCTGGATAGTCTGGAACACCGCACACATGTGGCCGAGATGTCTCTGTTTTACAGACACTTTCACTGCAGATGTTCCCAAGATTCGAGCGCCATAGGATCTCCCTTTAGTGTGTGTGCCACTATCATAAAAAAAATAAACAGCACTTGTGAAGGTGCATTGAAAAGTCTATAAATCAATAAATATATAGAAAGGAGTTCGACAGGGGTATGCACTTTTACCATTTCTCTCTAAACCATTTCTCTTTAATCTTTACTCGGACATAATTTTCATGCGTGTCAAAGAGAAGCTGAATGTGGGGGTGATTGTAAACGGTAAATTAATTGATACCATAAGATACGTTGATGATACTATCCTAATAGCTGATAACCTGCAAGATCTTCATCAATTCTTATTCATACTCAGTAGAATCGGCGAGAAGGAGAGAATGAAAATCAACGAAAGGAAAACTAAATTTATGGTTTTCAGTCGAGAAAGATACGAAAATATAACACTATATCTAGATCAACAATAGATAGAACGTGTGAACATATTTAAATATCTCAGTTGCTACCTAAATCTATATTTAGATTCCCACATTGAAATAAAATGCAGGATCGAACATTTTCATTTATTAAGATGAAGAGCATCTTCTGCGATGACAAACTGAACCTAAAATTGAGACGAAGAACGGTCAAATGATATGCATGGTTAATACTAATTTATGTACCCTAAAAGTTTCAACCATGAATCACTTAAAAGCATTCGATCTCTGAATGCGTAAGAGAATGTTTCATATTCCATGGGTCGAAACGATCATAAGTGAGGAAAGTCTTAACAAAATTGGAGTTGATCGTGACCTACTTAATGCTGTGAAATATCTTACTTGGGATATATTCTTAAGGGCAACAAGTGTAAATGACTGCACTTAATAATGATGGAAAAAATACAAGGGAGACGCGGTATTGATAAAGCCGAGGAATTTTTCCATCTAGCAGAGGACAGAGATGCTTTACCAAGTCGGCGTCGCCGTCGGTGTAAACTGGCAAGAAGTTGAAGAAAAAGAAGGAGTACGTAGCCACAGAGTGATTCATATGGGACACTTTTAATCATATTTGATATTGTTAACCAGTTTCCACACACATTTAGACTTGTTATATCACTTCAACTTGGCCCAGAGGAACTTCCCTCTGAATATTAGTACCTTTTATCTAGAGTAACTCTGAATGTTTGAACTCCTCTACCGCTGTAACTATTCTCAAAAAAGACCTAGCCATTTCGGAAGAGATACCACTGAATTTCAAAGATATCCCTTGTAACTTAAACCAGTAATATTTGTTATATGCCCCTTTCAGTCCCACTTAAAATGTGTTAGAGTAACCCCAACGAAAAGAAATGCGCTCCACGGTTCTTAGGTATTTTAACTTAATCTCTATATACACATAAGGTTTTTTCTGTTATTTTCCCTCGACGTGATTATCCTGAGCTACATAACTTCTAGAGCACATAATACCAGTAGCTGCGTGGCCTAGGGTATGTGACGTAACAATATAGAACAACCTATAATGAAAGCAGTTGATGTGGAAATTATGCTGATTGAACAATGACCTTATAGGTTATTCATATGATGGAGAAATATAATCGACTTATTATAATTGTTAATAATCTATCATTTGCAGTCAATTTCCGGACTCTAGAAAGCAATAATTATGGCTTTATCAAAATTCGATATCTAGTAATATCTTTTCAGTTACATCAAGTTATTACCGAGACAAGAGTTGTTTTGCACAGTGGTGTTGTATCCCCAATTCCATTCGGTGAAGTAAAAGTATGCACTGAGTCCCAGCACTGCTGCAGTATCTGGATCTGCACTGCCTGCTTCTACCAAAAGAACCGTAAAATTTTCTTCAGTCAGACGATTTGCCAAAACTCCACCTGCTGCTCCTCCTCCGATAATTATAAAATCATAAGTTCCATAATCTAAAAATAGAAAAATGCTCGATAGCTTACCTTGAATATGAATAAGAACCAAATAACAATTATTAGTGAGACTGAGAGATGTAGTGGTTCTTACACTTTATTATACCCAGTTGTCTCACCCTGCATGACAAAGGGAAATATCACAAAAATATTTGCTAAACCAGCTTTATCAGAGTATCAAAATAAATATGACAAACGCTTTCTGTGGAACACTTTGAATATACAATTCTTATAAATTAATTTCACGGAGAAAAGTCGTTCAATTATATTTGAGCTCAACATATAGCTCGTTGGCCAACATACTCCGAAATTCAAAAAGATAAATAAATAAATAAAATCAATTTTAACACAATTTTAATGATATAGAAACTTTCGGTACCAAATAGCTGCTTGTACACCTCTTGAGGCTTTAATGAGCAGGGCCGCTTCGTTTCAGGGTGGAAATTGGAATTAATTTGGCTTCGTTGACCCTAACGAAGCTGAAAACCCTAAAACAGATCTTAAGTTCTCGCCCTCAGAACTTAAAAATGTAGGCAATCTGTCACGTCCTGAATGATTGCATAACAAATTTTTGCTGTTCTAAACGTTCTAATTTATTAGCTGACAAACACGGGGGCAGATTTGTCCTCGAAACGTAAAGTCTCTCTTAGGATTTAGCTAATTATAATTATAATTATAAGCTAATTTGCACTTTTGGGCTTGAGATTCTATCCTAATATACCTAACAAGCGTAAAAGGTAATTATTTAGTAAGAAATATAAATCTGCCACAACAATATAAAATATATCGATTACGAAGTTATTCATATGTATTATAGTATAATACAATACGGTAAAGTAGAAATATAAGAATAGCAACCATAATTAATTAGTACTTACCCACAGGTACTATGTCACTGTCGTTTGTCGAAAAATATGCATCGTTGTTCACTGGAGTAATATAAGCATCAGAAATAGCTATCAATTCCAGAATTTCCTCATAAAACTCTGTAAAATTCGAAACTTTGGCCAACGATAATGGAAAAATTGATATCACCAAGAAATATATTTGACTATACTTAAAGAGCATCATTTCAACGTCCAAAGAAAAAAATCTGAATAAAGAGTTGCATCTATGCCCACGTACAAATATATTAAAATTTGGATATTTATCTTAAGATAAAAATTACAGATGACATATCATAAATCAAAAAATTTTAAGTAGTCATTCTATAAAAAAAAACATTAGTTGTAATTCTAATAATGCATCATTAATTATCAAGTACTTAATTTTAACGATAAAAAGCTTGTAATTTTAAGTTTTTTTTTATTTTATGTGTTCTAGAAACCAAGATTTTTGGAAGCCTAAGCCTAAACAATTCTGATCACTATTTTTTTTTCAATTCATTCTCTAATCTTATCAACTACTAAAAACGCGTATGTACCCTCCTATACCGATTACTATTCATAACAAATAAATTTTTAAACGCAATAAAACTATGTATTTGGCAGCGTCGTAGCCAGGGGAGATCCACGCTAAGATCGCAAATTTACGCGCTGGCAAGTATAGGGGCGCAGATTTATGTGCAATGTCTGATAAGCCCATTAAATATTTACCATTTAGAAAAACTAAGATAGTAAAGTGCAAACGATTTACTCAAAGTCAAACCATTTGAATTACACTGTCCGTCAAAATCTTCAACATATCAATTTTCATAATGTCAATCAATCAGTTGAAAGCCGCATGAAGCATTTTCCAGAGGTTATACACCGAATTGGTTAAATGAACTACCTCGCATAAAAAAGTTAAAATTTCATACCATATAACGTATTTGCTTTAGGATGAAAACAAAAACATAGAAATTGAAGGAGGGGTTTATGGAGAAGCGTTGCAGAAAGCTAAACATCCGGATGTCTATTTGGTAGATATAAAATATGTTGCTTAAAAAGTGTATAGTTTTAAGTAAAATCCAAAAATGTTTAATATACAGAGTATCTATTCCACTAAAAATATATTTTTTAAAGTGATGAATTTTTAGAGTTATATATACGCCAAAAATAACTGTTTGTTAATCAAATAGTTTTTTTGGGCATATTTGGGAAATTCGTCGCTTTAAAAAATATATATTTTTTAATGGAATGAATATCCTGTAATTTAAAGATTGTTGGATTTTACTTAAAATTATATACCTTTTAAGCAATATATTTTATATCTACCAAATATATATCTGGATGTTTAATTTTCTGTAACACTCCTCCATAGAACCCTCGTTAAATTTCTGTTTTTTTTTTATCCTGAAGCACGGGTACGGAAAAGGAAGGGGGTGGAGAGGCATAAATATGCCAGCCACTTGCGCACTTAGGCCACTTGAGCGGGCCCATTGTGCTCCCAGAAAGGTTTTACAAACCCAGCATGTTTATAAGCTTAGTATGCGGCTTGGATCGCATCCCTGTATTTCGGCCATGCCGCGTTGGCCATTGTATCTTCAGGTGAGTATTTCTTTGTCTGGCGAGAGCGGGGCAGTCGCACGGAATGTATTCTACCGTCTCGTCGTCCTCTAAGCATTATCTGCATAAGGAGTCGTCAACGACACCTATCGTGTGTAGATGGTCATTTAGTCTGCAATGACCGGTAAGTATTTCTGTCATTATTTTCAAGTTTTCAAGTATTAGTTCTGGACCAATTGGTGTTTTACAAAACGATTTCTTGGCAAGGGTGTCTGCTCTTTCATTACCAAGGTCTCCGTCGTGCCCTTTTTTCCAGGCGATGGTTACTGTGTTTTCTGCAGATATTTGGTTTAAAGGTTTTATGCACTCCTTAACAATCAAGATTATGGTCTCCATTTTATTGAGTGTCTGTACAACTGCCTTGTTGTCCATGACGAATAGTATATCTTTGTTTGTGATTTGCTTCTCCATCACTTTTCCAGCACCCATTGTTAAGCCCATGGGCGCCCGCAGGATTTTTTTTCAGGGGGGGGGCAAAATAGAAAACTTGTTGTCGTATTTCATATAACATTTTTTTTTTAAATATATTACATAACCTGTGTAAGGAGCAAATGATGTAAAACCTTAAAAAAAGGAACAAAACACAATAATTACTATTACTATTAATTATTAATAGTAAGTGTATTTTACTCTAAACTAAAAATCAGCCTTTTGCTGCAGTGGCAAAATTGGCAAAGTATTTCATTGTTAAAACTTGAAATATTTACTATTCGATTAGGATGGATACTTAACAATGCTAGCTCAACAAGTCTGTCTTGTCCCTTTGTAGATTTTATCCACGTTTTAATCCTGCGTAAATTAGGTGCTAATTGCACTATAGTGCAAGTAATACACGGCAAAGGAAGTAGAAGCACGCAGCTATCTTTGATAGCAGGAAATAATTTACAATGACCAATAAGATCTTCAATGGTTGTGCTTTCATCTATTTGAGATTGAGATAAATATTCTCCCCAAATATTTAGCTCGCTTTCAAAGATTTGAATATTGTAGAGATTTCCCACCTTAAGTGCAAAGTTTTTGATATCCAAGTATTTTATATTTTTTGGTAATATATTAAACGAGAATACGATTTTATGCTCCTCTGAAAACCTTATTTTTAAGACAAGAATCAAATGGTCTAAATATGGAATAAATATAGATTTTTTAAATAATTTTTAGTCGAATCGGATTTATAATTAGATCTGCGAGTTTGTCGCCCGCAAATCTGTAGTTTACTCACCTCTATATTAAGGGCCTCACAATTGCAAGAACTTGGATCGCCCTGAATTAAAACATGATGCTTTTTCGGGCCAATCAAAACAATGGGATTCCAGGCGTGCGCACTTCGCTTCATCAGAATTACCCGTATCTTTACCCGAGAAGAACAACCGTCGAAATGCGACAAAAGCCATCGGCACGTTTGAAGTTGGAGAGCCAAGTTCAATTTGCCATATGCGACAGACGGCCGGTTTAATACACTAAGAGAAATGCAATGAAGGCAAGAGAAATGCTATACACCGATAAAACATGATTTAATTTAAAGTTTATTAGAAATATTTAGAAATGTATTATGAATAGTAGTTATCTTTTAGGATTTAACAGTTTAACTCAGAGTTTACCGATTTGCAGTGTTCTAACCTTCTTTTTTTTTAATCTTATTTTGCTTCAGTTATAAATGTCGCAATATGAAAGAATTAGAAACGCCAAAAGATATACGGCCAACCCAAAAATCTCCATAGGGCTTACCGTATATGATGTTCAAAAAAGATTTCATACACTATAATATGGTATAAAGTTGGAAAGACACATAGTGACTTATACAGATACTTTTTAAGTTACTGTATATTATGTTTACCTAATGAACCTAATGAATTGTTTTGAAATTAATATTTCAAAAAGGTGGTTGTAATTTTGGTAAAAATGATAAATAAAACACTTTTTCTAATAATACTTATACACATACATATTATATTAAAAAATTACAATTTTCATAAAAAACAACATTTAAAGATGACACAACCTTAAACGAACGCAGCTAATAAATTATAAGTGCCATAAAACCTTTAACTTTCTAATTCTAGAATATTCAAGTACTCTTGCTCATTAGACTATACAATTTATGAGAAATCGAGGGTTCAATACTTATATTCTCAAAATTAGAATTAAATATTTTTTTCTAATTCATATATATATTTAACTGTACTAAACAAATCTAGGACTAAACTAAACCGAGAACCACGTGGAGATGACAGTTGGCCGGTTTACCCCCACTTCAAATTTTTGGGCGGTATTTATGTTGTCGCTTCTTGACGGTTGTTGTTCTCGGTCTTTACGGTCCAGTGAAATGCTCTCAAGAAATTTCGTGGTGCAGTGGTCCGATTCTGTATTTGGGTTCGATCCCCATCGGTAATGAAGGATGTTTTTTTATTTTTTTTTAAGGTTATGGTTGTTTCTTTTTCTAAATTTGGTTTAGTTTTGTTTGGTTGCGCTGCGGAGCGAGCGAAGCGAGCGGAGGGCTATGCGTGAAGTTAACATTACTCTTTTAAATTCTGGAATCTGATTGGTCCGAGAATGCATCTGCTTCAATTCAGGGTGACATAAACTCTCGCTTCACTAGATAACGTATTACATGTCTGTAGAAGCTGTATCAACTTCTAAGCGATGTTTTTCGCAAGTGTTAATAATTAAATTTATGTGGTGGTGAATATCTACAAAATTAGTTGAAACACTGGTAGCGTATTCGCCACTGGTTCTAAGATATTGGAATATTTACTTGCCACCATTAGACAAATAACAAATGTAAACGAGTTTATAGCAGCCCATAACTGAGCTGCTCTTTTTGTAGTACTAGAGTTCATTACAATGTCTCTAGGTTTTAGAACGAAAGGTTTTAATTACGGTATTAAAGTTTTGAGGAAAAATGCCCAACGATTTATATTTAGCTGTCCAACGAGTCTCACGAAAAAGGGGTATATTGGGAATC
>MU184162.1:80949-99454 GCA_016904865.1 Pissodes strobi | reverse complement strand
CTAAAAAACTATTATGTTCTTAACTGTACTTATGGTATTTCGAATTTCAGTTTTTTACTGATGTCGTTAGTTACTAAAAAAACTAAAACTGTTATGTTAAAACATAACTATTACAAATTTTAACAACGCTAAATATTGTACGAAAAATCGTATAAAATATCAAAATCTCAGGGGGGGGGCCATGGCCCCCCCTAGCCCCTCCCTGCGGGCGCCCATTTAAGCCACACAGTTGGTATGTCGAGCTCGGGTATATAAACACCTGCGCCAGCTCCTGAAGTTCATTTTGACCCGTCCGTGTAGATGTGGATGTCATAAGTTTGTGACAGATCATTTATTGGATCTAGTTCGATTTTGAACCTTGGAGAATATAATTTCTGACCACAAGGTGTGTGCTCACTCTCATAGCTGGATATATGTTGTATGCCTCGTTTAAAGCAGTTGCGTGTCGAGGTCCCCAGCTTTTCGCCCTCCACGTACCCGTGGAGTTCAGGCGTACTGCGGTTATCTGTGCTTTATTTCTTACGAAAATATCTAACGGAGACAGGTTTAAAACTACTTCCACTGCCATAGTGGGAGTGGTTTTCATTGCTCCAGTGATAGCTGTGCATACTAAATTTTGTAGGCGGGACATTTTGGCTTGAGCTGTTATTTTTTCTGATCGTGGCCACCAAACTAGTGCGCCATAATAGTCAAAGTCAAAGTAAAAAATTGCTTTATTATCATAAACACAAAGTGTTCTTGACAAAGCCATGATAGAAGAAATATGTAGAAATGGAAAAATAATACAAATAATTACTAACTATAGTTGGTGAAAATAGAAATCATATACAATGAATAGAAAATAATTATTAAAATTAAAAAGGATTAAAAAAATTAAAAGTATAGAGAAAGCACCTATAAACTAATTCTATTGAACTACCAATTTAGTTTAAAAGTGACATATAAGTAAACAGGTATAATAAAAACACAATAGTACAAACAAAAATACAATGTACAAGTAAAATAAAGTTGAGACAAAATGATACAGTCTTGACTAAGCACAGAATAAAAATAAAGTTGAGACAAAATGACACACTCTTGGCAAAACACAGAATAGAATAAAATAAAATAGGCAAGTTACTTACTCATGGGCACCAAACCACCACCATCATAGACAAAATTGTTATGACGTATGATCAACAATAAGAGCAAAAAAGGCAAAAAGCCATATCAGAAATGATCCAAGAAGTATTCCTCTATATCATAATATGCCTTCAAGAGCAACAATTCCTTAACTTGCTTCCTAAATTGCTTATATTCTACAATCTTTCGAAAGCTCTGTGGAAGGTGATTAAATATCTTCTTGCTTTTATACACAATGGAATTCTGTGTTAAGGAAGAATTAGGAATGGGTAAGTTTATATTAAAGCATGATCGGGTATTATTTAAATTTACGGGATGAATTATGGATGAATACTTTTTATGCATAAGACAAACAGACTCCAGAACAAAAATTGAAGGAAGAGTCAAAATTTGTTCTTTGATAAAAGAAGGTTGACATGACTGTATTTTTAAGTCCACATAAGTATCTCAAGGCGCGCTTTTGCAAAACGATCAGTGACTGAAATAGAAAGCTGGATGAATTCCTCCAAAAACAAACTCCATATCTCAGATGAGAAACGATTAAAGCGAAATAGACATCTTTAGCCACTTTCGCATACAATTCATTTTTAATTACTTTTATTGCAAAACAGCCCGATGAAAATGTATAGCTAATTTTCTCAATATGTTTGTCAAACGTTAACCTATCGTCAATGACTAAGCCCAAAAACCTATTAAAATTTGTCATGATTATGTTCTGTGAGCCTAAGCTTACTTCATTCAGCACACATTTGAAATTCAAAATCTTCGTCTTGACAAACAGTTGCTGTCTCACCATCGCTTAACACTGGCCAAATCCTGGTTAATTAATCTGGTCAGTTCATGAGTATCGCTACCATGTCAGAGAAGAGTCGTGTCATCAGCAAAGGATGTGCATCGGCCATGTTTCACTGTGAATGGTAAATCATTTATATACAAAAGAAAGAAAAGTGGTCCAAGAACCGACCCCTGAGGCACACCTGCCGTGACACCCAACTCATCCGACTTTCCACCAGCAAATTGAACTTTCTGACACCTATTTGTCAGAAAGGATTCCATTCATTTTAAGATAGAACCCCTAAACCTATAGACCTCCAGCTTCCGCAGCAGTATCTCGTGCGACACGCAATCGAAGGCTTTTGCCAAGTCACAAAACACCACTGCGGCCGCCTCCCCATCATTCAGCCCCAGATACAGCTCCTCCAGCAAGTGAAACATGGCATCGTTGGTATTTTTGGAGCATTGAAAGCCAAATTGACAGTTATTTATAACCTTTCTAGATTCCAATTAATGGACCATCCTTCTCTTAAGCAGCTTCTTCATGATTTTAGATAGTGATGGTATTAAAGATATTGGCCTATAATTAGAGGCAACATCTTCTCCCTGCTTAAAAATCGGAATAAAAATTGCTTTCTTAAGTAGATCTGGGAATTCGCCACTCAAGAAGAATCCGTTTATAGCATCGGCTAATACTGAGATGGCTGACTGGGGAAGGCTAGCTAGAAGCCTTACAGAAACCCCGTCCCATCCAGAGGAATTTTTATTTTTGATTTGTAGTAAAGTATTAGTTATTTCTATATCTTCGCACACACACCGCTCGTCGAGCGCCATAGGGTCTCCCTTTAGTGTGTGTGCCACTGCCATAAAAAAAAAAGCCGTTACCGGTGTAAAGTAAAAGGAATCTGCAGGGGCCCCTTGTAAGGGGGACAATTGAGCAGCAATGCCTGCCGTAATGCTTCTTGTAACTTGAGCGGCAACTGAACAGTAAAAAGAGTTAATAGTGTTAGCATCCAGTTGAGACTTACCACGTAGCGAGTTAACAATCTTTCAAGTTTCCTTTTATTTGTTTCCAGCAGACTCCAGTCTGTCAGTAAAGTATTTATCCGTTGCCAATTTTACGACTCTGCGAAAAATCTGTCTATATTTATAGAAGTGGTTCATAAAAGTATTATTGCAAATATAGGCCTGATGACAGCTGTGTATATCTAGTATGTGATTTTAGGTGACAATCCCCATGTCGAACCTATCGCTCGCCTACATTGGTAAGAGGCTCGGACAGCTTTCTCATACTGAAGATCTAGGTGGCGCTGCCAGTTAAGCTCCTTCTCTAGGATCATTCCTAGATATTTTATTTCTTTTGATAGCTTGAGATGTGCCCCGAACAAAGAGAATTTGAATTTCAGTTTCCTCCTTCTTGTAAATAGCACACGTTCTGTTTTGTTGGGATTGACCGAAAGTGAGTTTTCGTTGCACCACCTTTCTAACTATGATGAAAGTACTGTTCATTAACTATGACAGAACCCCTTCGAACTTGCCCACAACAACCATATCCTTATCCAATTGTTATCCTGAAGTAGTCCATGAAGTATGTCATTTAACCAATCACCTTTGGAAAATGCATTACGCAACTTTCAATTGATTGATTGACGTTTGAACATTAGTATGTTGGAGATATTGATAGGCAGTGTAATTCAAACGGCTTGTCTTAGAATAAATCGTTTGCACTTTGCTTTCTTAGTTTTTCATTAGCTACTTAGTGGTAAGTATTTAATGGCCTTATCAAATATTGAACATAAAAGAATCAACTTTTAAGGGAGTATACTAAAAAAAAATGGGTTCAAAAGGCTGTACTCTAGTTTTCATATACGAGACGTGGATCTTTAACAAGGGATCATTTCACAATAGCCAGCAAGATTACACTAAGCACTCGGATTAAAAGAAAACAAGTTATCTTGTTATTTTCTTAGAGCTTCGTAACAAAAATCTGCGCTTTATTAATTTTCGTAATTAAGTCTTTATGCACGCTTTCCGAGTTAAAGCTTAAAATTTAAAAAAAAAACATTGTTAAAAGTAGCCAATCGGATGGTTTGGGTTAATTATTATTAATTTAGCGGATTGTAAGGATAACAAAACTGATTATAAGGCTCATATTGCTTCGCTGTGAATTTTAGGGGACATTAAAGGGCTGTACCTCCCAAACAATCCAAATTTACCTCCACTTTTTTTAACATTTAAAAAAATTACATACTGCAATATGCGAGAATTTGACTGTCACAACTTTTCAATATATTTAGTGCCTGCATATTTTATAACATTTTCGCAATATTTTTAATGCTTAAGAAAATATTGGTTAAAATCAAGTAACCCCCATTTTTCAAGTCATCGAAATATTGTGGTCCTCGCTGGAACAAACGATGAGTTCATTAAAAGCGTTATTTTAATATTGAAGAGTGGGTTAAACCAGGGGATGGTGACAACATGAACAGAAAAAATTTTGAATTCAGCTGGTTCTGAATTATTTCGAAAGCCTTTAATAATTATGGATAGTCCAAGCTACCATTCTGGTCTATCAGAAAAAATGGAAAAATCCCAAAAAAATCTTGGACTAGGTAGAAGCTAATCGGGTGGCTAAAGAAAGAGAATATTAACTTTCCAGAAAAAGCCATGGAAGATCAAATATGGAGCATTGCACGTAAAAAATAAATACTTCCTTGATGAACATGTTAAACCCTTTCGGACACAAAATTTTGCGATTGCCACTATACTGCCAACTGAAATAATGTTGTTCGATTTTGGTCGATATTCTAAACAAACAGAGACTGCACATGGGCAGTATAAAATACCATAGTGGGTAGTTCCAAAGTGAATTTGAAAATAAAACAAAAACATTTAGCATTATATGAATATTTTAATATGTTATTTTACTTGAAAACAACTTAACGCTTGTAACTAAACAAATATAAAAATTCGAAGTATTTAATTCTGACGGTCCTAGAATATAGACAATTTCTGTCGGTGCTAGGTATCGACTTCACAGAATATCAGAATAATAATGCTTATAAAGGCTAAAGAGCTGCATAAACAATTATATTTCTAACAAAGTATACGGTTATAAATACAATCTTGCAGCTAAACACAGTTAAATGTTGGTTAAAGTTCCTACGGAACCACTGAGTCTGAGATGAAATACAGCAATATACAAGTAATAATAAAAGAATAAATATTACCTTAATGTCCACAATAAGCTACTATGTACAATATATTCATCAATTTTTTTGTCTTATTTATGGCAGTGGCACAAAGGGAGATCCTATGGCGCTTGACGAGCGGGGTGTGTGCGAAGATGGTGATTGACACAGTAACGTTCAATCGTTGAGCAGTTTATCTTTGAACACGGGGAAAGTCACTTAAAACACTTACTAAACAATACAATGTACTTCAACTTCTTGCAAATAAGAATAACTCAAGTTGGAGTGAATTGAGAATATGCAGTAATATGCATAAATAACTTCTGTTGGAAGCTCAATTGCGCCGAGGGTTTATTTTACCTTGCTTACTCTGCAAAACATCGCACTGTATAAGTGGGTAAGTGAAAACTTTAATTTGAGAAGAGAGCATGACAGAAATGCTTTTGTAGAAATGCGGTTTTAATACACGCAACAAAATGGATTATAAAACACACTATGCTGGGTATGAATAGGCTACACTCCAAGAAATGGAAATAGCACTTATAAGAAGCTTTATATTATAATAAAGCAGAGAGAATATTGGCCGAGTGCCACAAGGAACGCTTACTACAGTGACTTACTTCTGACAGAACCTGAGAACAAGTCTTCTATGGCCAAGTGCCACGGGGAGCGCGGACTATCACGCCTTACTTGGGAAATAGTCGGGGAACAAGTCTTTTCAAGAAGGTAAGGACGCGTTGTTTTCCCATGGCGTGTGAACTTATCCCCACTACTGATAAATCCCTTCCGTAGTGGGCAAATATAGAGAAGTTATACAAAAACTAAACATCACCGGTTGTCTAAATAAAAATTAAGAATTTTAACATAAACCTGGTTGAAATCTGCTGACTTATTATAGATCGTAATTTTAGAGATCCTAAAATTATAAAATACCCTAGACTGTCTGTTTCCGGCAGTGGCTGTAGAAAGCACTGATTAGCCGGAAGCGTTCTGCTTGTAGCTGACCCTAGCTTGTGGTTCGAAATACGTGTATGCTATTGCTCGAAGCTGTTCTGCTTTTAGCTATCTAGCTAAACTGATGCAGATGGATAAACGTTGAGAAAAGAGATAGCGCTAAGAATGTCGCTGAGAATTTTTGAGGGGCATTCTTGGAATACGATACACAGTGGCGTGGAATATTAATATAATATAAATTAAATAGCTAGATTTGAAAACATGTTCAAATGATTTTTGAACAAATGGTGTGGTCCGAATGTAAGCAAAAATACGATTAATATATTTATAATTTTAAAGGATCACCATCAGGAGTTTTGGCTACATGGGAAAGGGTAATAAACGGGATTTTTATCAGTCATTGGGAAAATACTGAAAAGGTAATTCAAGAGCTTTTGGAGGTAATACAAGTATGTGATGCCTCTACATTAAGTTGGCAATGTAATTTTTATTGTTTGTACTAACATTTTTATTTTCATGTAAGCTAAAATGATTTTGTAACATTTTTTATAATTTTTGATATTGTGATAATCAATTTTGTTGCATCTGCAGCTAGTGGTATTATATTCTTAACATGAAGTGCGATTCCACTTCGGACTAAGTAGATTGGCTTATCTTACGCTAATCCACTGTTAAATGGTCAAATAATCTTCGTGTTATAAAAAGTCATAAAAACGAGTTTTGACTTAGAGCCTGAACGGTAAGTATTATAGATCTGAAATTTGGTACATAGGTCTAAAACTAAAAGGGGAATTTTGCATTTTAAAAACAAAATAACAAATGAAAAAATTGGTAACATTAGGTGCAAAGTTCTCTCTCTATCACCAACCGTTTTGCTTTAAAAGCAAAACACGCTTCCATAAGGTGCAGTCTTATGCCTTAATGGATTAGATCTGCTCACTGGCATTCGAAGTGCAAAATGCACCAATGGCCATTTCTTGTAGCCATTCGGCTTTGTCTACTCATAAATATTGTTAAATAAAGTGAAAAAAAGTTGTTATTTTAAAATGGTTTCGAGTGCTCTTATTTGTTTATGGTGGTCTTGGCTATAAATAACATATAAACGCTTCCTATGCGGGACTCGGTGCCCCGAGTCGAAATGCAAATTTGTCCCTAATCTTGGTCTGCATGCTCTTCGAAAATCGTCTCTGAAATATTTATTTTGCAGTACTTGAATATTATCAGCATAAAGTGGATACGGATAATCTTGACGAGGCAAATGTAACTATAATTGTTTAAAAAAATAGAATAAAAAATGCACAGTCCTTCGCAAAGATGCAGCCGGGGGGACATTTAAAATGATGAATAAAAACACAAAAATGTGATTTGTGCTGAAATTCAATTGGTTTCTAAAAGCACAGTTTAAAAAAGTAAAAATACAAGCACGAGTGTTTATAATATATTAACTTAAGAAATGCATTTTTAACAATAATATTAAACATTATCATAATTAAAACAAAAATAAATAAAAAAGGTGCAGATATGAAGACCTAAAAACCTGCCTTTCACCTTTAGATGGGAAAATCGATGCATATATAATTAGCCGTAACGTTATTGCAGTATTTTTAACTTGTTTCGGTTCGTTTTAGCCCATTTTGGTGTTTTTGGTTATTTTTAGTTACTTTTGTTACGGTCAATAAACTTTCCGTTAGTTTCAGTTAGTTCCAATTTATTTTAGTCATTTGAACTCCGATACGTTATAATCAAATTTAATCGTTTTGGTTAGTTTTGGTTAGTCGCAAAAATTCGGTTTGTTTTGGTTAGTTTTAACTTACTTTAATTTTTGCAACTTATTCCGATACGTTTTAGCACGTTTTGGTGCTTTTGGTTATTCGTTATTAGTTTGAGTTAGTCATTCAATCAGCTTTCGGTTAGCTTTAGTTCGGTTTAAATTACTTTAGTCATTTGAACCGGTTCCGATACGTCATAATCAATTTTAGTGTTTTTGGTTAATTTTAGTTAGACGGCAAAATTCGGTTAATTTAAGTTCGTTTTAACTTACCTTAATATTCTTAATCTGTTCCGATATGTGTTAGCCCATTTTGGTGCTTTGGTTACTTTTGGTTAATTTTAGTTAGTCGTTCACTCAACTTTCGGCTAATTTCAGTTAGTTTTCATTAATTGTAGTCATCTGAACCGGTTCCGATACGTTAAAACCGATTTTAGTGCTTTTGGTTATTTATTTTTGGCTAGTCACTAAAATATGGTTAAATTGAATTAGTTTTAATTTACTTCAATATTTTTTATCTATTTCGATACGTTTAAGCCGCTTTTTGGTGTATTTAGTTACTTTTGGTTAGTTATTCAATCAATTTTCGGTTACTTTCAGTAAGTTCCAATTTATTTGAGTCATTTAAACCGGTTCCGATACGTTATAACCAATTTCAACGTTTTTGGTTAGTTTTAGTTAGCCACCAAAATTCGATTAATTTGGGTTAGTTACTTATTTTACTATTTTTAATCTGTTCCGATACGTTTTAGCCATTTTTGATGTTTTTGATTGCTTTTGATTAATTTTGTTTAAACATTCAATAAGCTTTTGGTTAGATTTAGTTAGTTTTTATTTAGTTTAGTCATTTGAACCGGATCCGATACGTTATAACCAATTTTAATGTTTTTGGTTAACTTTAGTTATTCGGCAAAATTCGGTTAATTTAAGTTAGTTTCAACATACCTTACTATTTTTAATCTGTTCCGATATGTTTTAGCCCTTTTTGCGCCTTTGGTTACTTCTGGTTAGTCGTTCAATCAACTCTCGTTTAATTTCAGTTAGATTTAATTTATTTTAATCATTTGTTATCACAAGTTATTTTTGGTTAGTCACTTATTTTTTATGATTTTAGTTACTATTGGTGAGTTTTGATTAGTCGTTCAATCAATGTTCGGTAAAGTTTAGTTAGTGTTAATATATTTTAGTCATTTGAACCGTTATAAGCAATTTTAATGTTATTGGTTAGTTTTGGTTAGTCGCCAAAACTGGGTTAATTTGGGTTAGTTTTAACTTACTTTAAAAAAAAATTCTGTTCTGATACGTTTTAGACCGTTTCGGTGTTTTTAGTTTGTTTTGGTTGGTAGTGGTTAGTCATTTAATCAACTTTCGGTTACTTTCAGTTAGTTCAAATTTATTTTCGATCTTTTAACCGGTTCCGATACGTTATAATCAAATTTAGGTTTCTGGCTTGTTTTCGTTGGTCACCAAAATTCGGTAAATTTGGATTAGTTTTAACTTACTTCCATATTTTAAATCTATTTCGATACGTTTTAGCCCGTTTTGGTGCTTTTAGTTACTTTTGGTTAGTTTTGGTTAGTCATTTAATCATCTTTCGGTTACTTACAGTTAGTTCCAACTTGTT
Source organism: Pissodes strobi (assembly GCA_016904865.1). Taxonomy (NCBI): domain Eukaryota; kingdom Metazoa; phylum Arthropoda; class Insecta; order Coleoptera; family Curculionidae; genus Pissodes; species Pissodes strobi. The sequence continues at coordinate 90,021 of MU184162.1, read as the reverse complement.
TTAATCCTTTGAACCGGTTTCGATACGTTATAAGCACAAATTTAAGGATTTTGGTTACTTTGGGTAGTCACCAAAATTCGGTTAATTTGGGTTAGTTTCAACTAACTTCAATATTTTTAGTCTATTTCGATACGTTTTAGCCCGTTCGGTGCTTTTAGTTACTTTTCATTAGTTTTGGTTAGTCATTTAATCATCTTTCGGTGACTTTCAGTTAGTTCCAATTTATTTTAGTCATTTAAACCGGTTCCGATACGTTATAAGCAATTTAAATGATTTGGTTAGTTTTGGTTAGTCACCAAAATTCGGTTAATTTGGGTTAGTTTTCTTACTTCAATATTTTTAATATATTTTGATATATTTAAGATCGTATTGTTGGTTTTGGTTACTTTTGGTTAGTTAGTCGTTCAATGAACTTACGGTTAAATTCAGTTTGTTTTAACATACATATTTTAGTCATTTGAACCGGTTCCGGTACGTTATAAGCAATTTGAATGTTTTTGGTTAGTCACCAAAATTCGGTTAATTTGGGTTAGTTTTAACTTACTTCAATATTTTTAATCTATTTCGATACGTTTTAGCCCGTTTGGTGCTTTTAGTTACTTTTGATTAGTTTTGGTTAGTCATTCAATCATCTTTCGGTTACTTTCAGTTAGTTCCAATTTATTTTAGTCATTTAAACCGGTTCCGATACGTTATAAGCAATTAAAATGATTTGGTTAGTTTTGGTTAGTCACCAAAATTCGGTTAATTTGGGTTAGTTTTAACTTTCTTCAATATTTCTAATATATTTCGATATATTTTAGCTCGTTTTGGTGGTTTTGGTTAGTTAGTCGTTCAATGAACTTTCGATTAAATTCAGTTTGTTTTAATATATTTTAGTCATTTGAACCGGTTCCTGTCATCGATATCTTAGTTTTAGATGGCTAAAACAAGATCACAAATGTGGCAAATTTACGAGGCTTTAATGTAAACAAAGTCCAGCAGTTCCGGGCGTGCGCAGTAGATCGCTTGCTTTCTGTCAATTGAAACGCATAGGCAGGTCCGTACTTAAAGATTTAAAAGCTACATTTATGTTATAATAAATAATGTACTCGTAACGGAAATAATGTTTTTTTTTTAATACACACATTTAGCATTAGTAAAGTTTTTAAATGCTTCCAGTCAACGTAACGCAATTACCAAGGTACCTTCGAATTTTGGGAACACAGAAAGAGATTAAAAATTTCACATAGGCCAATGTTTTGCATTAAACATACAGAATTTATGATACATAATGTTAAAAATAACCTATCATGAAAAACAATATTTAACTCTTAATTAAATAATATTAATCGTATTTGTGGCCAACAAAATCTCTTCACATAATAAGAAGAATGAAATAGTTTCGCCGTCACTTGAAACGTTCCTCAAGTTTGGATGTGCGTTTTGCCAACAATGCTATCGTCATCAAAGGACAAAATTTGCATTATGTTAAAGTTAATTTATAAACAAAAAAAAAAGAGCGTTTAAAGGAAGTTTTAAGAATTCCTTGCCTTCAAGGATAGAATGCGATCTTTTTACATGTGTGGTAGTAGTATACTGTTCTCGCGCTCTAAGAACTGCAGCAAAAATATACTGGTACTGCAAAAAACGTTACATAGCGTTTATAACATCAAGGTATGTCAATAAATAGGACAACTTTTAAAACATTGTTAAAATGTAATTTGAAAATCATAGACTTGTATGATTTTAGGTTTAGGCACAATGTTTACGTCTGGCCTCCGGGTTTTGAATTTACTTTACTTATTTTAGTGTTAATTAACGTGTCTCTCGCTCTTGTGCCGTGTTGCTCATCTTTGTGGTTAACACCAAATACCTCGATAAAAAAAAAATGTTTTAATTATTTGAGAAAAAAAACGAACAGAACCATATTCATTTATTTAAGTAATTGTAGTTTTAATGAACGGGAAAAATAAGTAGTTTGTGCGATTTGTCCCATGCTCTATCCATCCATAACCTAAATTGAGTAGCTTATCATGCACATATGTGTTCTCCAGAAGTAACAACCTTCTTTAGGACAGTTCAAAATTTGTTTAATTTTTTTCTAATGTTAACAACTCGTTGGGAAACTTTAGTTTCCACTCTAAAAACTAGATTTAAGTCACGCAGTGATACGCGCTGGTCCTAACATTACGCTTTAAAGAAGTAATTGATTTACTTGATAAAATACTATATAAAAATACCTAACATTACGCTTTAAAGAAGTAATTGATTTACTTGATAAAATACAGTTTAAATATAAAAATATTGCCGAAAATTGGCTGTGGGAACCATCGGACTTTCTACCATTTAAAATTAAAGATTTTGATTACTTTCCCCAATCCCTCTTTACGCCTATTGCAATTGAAAAATTTTCTGCTATTAAATAGTGGAAAATTCTTAAAGCAAAAAATGGTGGTTCAAAAAAATTACCGGAATCATTCTGTGGCTTTATTCTAATCTACATTGTTGTCCTACAAGAGCAACATCAATTGAGTTACACTTTTCAATCTATGGTCTTGTATGTAACAAGTAAAGAAATCAGTTAGGATTTGATAGAGCCTTGCATTTAGTTAAGGTCCACAAACCGTTATGAGTGGAGCCAAATGATTGCCCAATGGGCAAGGTTCAGCAACAAAATGGCGTCACTGAGGAACAGGAAGATATTTTTGTTGTTATGTAGGTCGCAGGAAATCTTACCAACCCACATAACGAATAACACTAAACATTTACCCCAAGTAATAGAAACTACAAATGGAAGAACTGAACCAGACACATTGGAATTCTTATTAAGGTTGGATAAAAATATTCTTAATTTTGAAATTAACACCACTTTAGAAAATACAAAGCAAGTAGAAAGGTCATTGAGATAATTCACTCTAAAATTAAAAGCAATTATGATTGGTAAAGTTTATTAATAACAGCATCGCTATGAATTTTGTTATTTTTGACTTCGGTAGCCCTAGCCAATTTCTTTGGCATAAGTATTTTTTCATACCACAATATATTTTGAGTTTGAGTAAGCAGACCCTTTTTGGCATTGTTTGAAGTTTAGTTTACTCACATATGATCTGATATAAAAAATTGTGTTTTTTTTATGTTAATGCCAAATACAAGAAGGCTGATCGTACCTATATTAGTTAAAAATATTAAGTATTTTTTTATTAATATGTTCCCTTATATTGTATGTTTTGAACATTTAGAAAATTTTTTTATTTTTATCTCCCAGTGTTATATAGTATAACGTTATTACTTATAACTTTTGGATTTATGAAGTTTACTAAGTTATGTTTTGTGTGTGTGTGTGTTCTTTTTGCAAAATAATTACAAGATCAATCGACTTACCTGTAAGGAAGATCGATCGGAATTATCCGAGCATCTCCGCCATCCCTCATTACACTTTGTAGTATACAACTTTTTCCCAATCGGTACAATTTTTAAAGAAGTTATCTAAAAACATGGTGATTCGGCCGACCCTGGCTAGCCGCTCGAGCTGATGCGTCATTACAATTTTGGTTCGTGAGATTTTTGATTACATTGCATTTGGGGTGATAGGGAGAAGGTAAAGACTGGGTGGGTTTGTAATGAGGGATGGCGGAGATGCTCGGATAATTCCGATCGATCTTCCTTACAGGTAAGTCGATTGATCTTGTAATTATCCTTCGCATCTCCGCCATCCCTCATTACACTTTGTAGATGTTTAAAGTATTTGCGATGTAATCTACATTAACTGAAAATTGCGAGTTTTCTGTAGTCCTAGATTTGTAAGGCCCTTTTTATAAACTAAAATTCAAATTTATAACCATTAGATTTAATAACACACATCATGAAGGTACATATATCATGTTTAACGCTTAAATGATATTAACCATTAACTTATTTTTAATACTATACCAATATTCTTATGTAATATGATAACAAGTTGGTAAGTAAGTTATAATTGTAGCTTAATATTTATGATTCCTTACAATTTATGGTTCAATAAACAAGATGCCAATCCAGTGGGATTACCCACGCCAAGTTTTTTATAGAATTTCGAGAATACTTTTGATTTTTCTGTAGAGCCAGCTGTCTTCTGAATGGTTTGTAATGTAACTCCCATTCTTTGAGCTGCTGAAGTTGCCCCGTGTCGCGTGCTGTGTGCCCCAAAGATTTCCGTGTTTATACTGCTGGCTTTTATTATTAACTTGACCCATCTGCTAATGGTTTGACTGCTGTCTGGGTGATAAGGCTTTTTGTGAGTGAGTATTACATTTTTTTTTTTTTTTGGTTTTGCTACTTGTGGTATCGATTGCATCTGCAAATGCAACGATCTATTAGCATATTTACAGTATCTGTGAATGACGTAATTTCTGTTTTTGAACAGAAAAAATAGGTATGTTCACTAGCTGCAACTGCAATTATTGCAGACAGTGGAGGGTACGATCGATTGTATCTGCTAATACAACGAACTATTCACCTTTTATTGACTGGTAGCACCCTTTTTCCTTTTGTGCGTTCTATGTAAGTCTCTAATAGTGTGGCTATACATAGTTCAGGTTGATTAATAAAATAAGGTAATATCAAACTAGGTTGAAGCCTGTTTAAGCCACTTGCTGTTATTTTATCCGGGAATCTGATTTCAATTATGTATTCATATTTAAAAATATTGTCTATTTTTACTTCCGGGTTGTCCGTGATTTGTGTGCCGTTATTAGTATTAAGAGTGTTACTAGCTTTAAAGTTAGATTTGTAGATTTAAGAATTCGTGAGGGTACATGCTCTTTAAGGGCTGTAGAACTGGGTAGGAATCCCAAGTAATTGAGTATTTTGATTTTGGGGGTCTTATGTTAAATGTTCCATTGAGAAACCGTTTTATAACCGCTTCGTCTTTTGTTTGAGTAGGATGACTCCGAAGACAATTGAATGTTTAGGAGCTCAAGAATAAGTCTACGGTTTTATTATATATTTGTTGGCGCTTAGAAAAACAGAAATTCCCCTATTTATTGTATTTCCGTATTGTTTTGAGGGCGCTATCTGTCAATGAAGAAATAATCACTTTTATCGCTTCATTAGGTACGCTTTGTTATAGAAAAGCTCTCCTGACAATGAGGAAGTTTCATCAATTTTTTTTTATTATTATTTATTTATTTATTTATTTATTTTTTTATTTTATTTTATTTTTTTTTATTATTGCTGATTTCGATAGCCCATGAAAAATAAGTGAACACATGTTTTTTCTTTTTTCCCTAAGCCGAAAAATGAGGCAGATACAACGCCTTGAGATGTGCTTATGACGTCATAATACACATGAATTGTTACGTCACACCATGCATAGTATATCTATATATACAAAACTAAAAACTGGTATAACTCTTGTAATATTCATCTTTAGTGGAAATAAAAAAATACGTATCGATTTTTTTTTTCACTGTTGTATAGTTTGCAATAAAAAATAATCAGTTTAATTTCTCAGGAACTTCCTAATTTCCCTACAGCCAGAGAAATTTTCTTCCACAATGGTTGTTTCTCTCCGCAAGGATATGTGAGTTAGTATTTTTCAGGGTAAAGATAATAGACTGTTCTACCAGTAGCTCCCTTTTCTCTTGTATAAACCCCAAAAGTGAGCATGGTTGCGGGGGAATAACTACGCTTTTTTCGGAATTTATATAAAACCTAAATCTTGTAATGTTTATGTAATTTTATTTATACTTTTAAGTAATTCTCTTTTGAATTACCAATAACTAGCCAATTGTCTAAGTAGAGTACAGTTTTTATACCCTTTAATTTTACATATCTTACAACTGGTTTCAATTTTGTGAAAAGATATGGAGCTGTACATAAACCAAATGAAACACAATTAAATTGGTATAGTACGTTGCAAAAAACGAATCTTAACAACTTTTTTGACTACTGTGCATAGGGATAAGGAAATATGCATCTTTAAGAGATCAGTTTTCCCCAAGAATGCGTATTTTGAAATTAAAATTTTTGCCGTCCTATGTAGTTCTATTTTGCTAACCGGAGTGGTGAAAGGGATTTTATAATCCTGTACCCACGCTATTATTGAACTGTTTACCTTTAATTTCTGCTAATTTTGAACGTATTCTAGTTCAGACGGTTGGCTAATTAAATTATTGAAAGGGAGGCTAAGGCACTAATCCCACGGACTATAGTTGTTTCTGTAATTGATACAGCAGTTGTCTTGGCAGGATTTAGTACTCTCTTCGAGATTTAATTTTGATGGTCTGAGGACATTGCAGTTGGCAGCTGGTGGATACTTCTCTATCATACTGTTTTTTTTTTTTTTTTTTATCTTTTAGTCTAAACTATCTGAGTATGTAGTTCTGGCCTCGCAGGTGTGTTTTTTTTTCTACACCTACACAGCTAGGTGGTCGTTACTTTGTTTAGGACCATCTGGTGCTTCTGATGTTGGTAAGTCTTGATTCGGATAAGTTATTTCCTCAGCTAGCGTGAGAGGATCTTCTAATGCATTTGCAAATGCAAAAGAGTTTCCTTGGTTTTGCTACTTATGATATCGATTGCATCTGCAAATGCAACGATCTATTAGCCTATTTACAGCATCTGCAAATGCTGCAATTTCTGTTTTTGAACAGAAAAATAGGTTCATGAATATGTTCACTATCTGCAACTGCAAGTGCAGACAGTGGGTACGATCGATTGTATCTGCTAATACAACGAACTATTCACATTTTTGCTTGCTGCTTAACCCTGGTTATGCTTTCGACTGCATCTGCAAATGCAACGATTTTTAGCATATTTACAGTATCTGCAAATACTGTAATTTCTGTTTTGAATAAAAACCAAGAGTGTAATAATTCGCTACCTCCAATGCAATGATTTTATGTAAGAGGGTTGCAATAGTATGGTGGTTATTTGTTTTTGTATCTGCAAATACATAGCACTATACCGTTTTATTTTTGTCAGTACATATATCCTTTACATCGGCAAATGTAGGGATATAGTGTGCCTCTAACTACTTTACATAATATACCTACTGGGGTAGAGGCTGTTGGGGGCCCTTCACATCTGCAAATGTGAAGGCCAATTTTAGTTAAAGTTAGTCGCATCTGCAAATGCGAATTTGTAAATAGGTATTATTATTTATTAACATCTCCTGCAGGCAATGTTTACTCCAATTTTTCCCTCACCGGACGGCTCATGTCAACACGAATTGTTTAAAATAATGTATTCCGGTATTACATTGCTTCGACAAAGCCGAACGATAACATTCCGCCTTTTTCCCTTAATTTTGGGTTAGTTTTGGTTAGCACTTTTAGTTCTTGTTGATTGAGCCTCCATTGCGAGCAAAGCCAACGGAGGGCCATGCAAAGCTATAATAATACCCAACTTGGGATTTAGTCGCTCGTAAATTATGCGTCAGCTTGCCTTTGTGGTTAGTTTTTAGAGGTTAATTTCGTGAGAAAAGGGCACTCTTCGACTTACTCAAAAAAAAATTTTTTTTTATTTTTTTATTTTTATTTTATTATTATTTTTTTTTTTTTAAAGTATTTGTTAATACAGTAATAGCAATAATTACAATATACATAGTCCTTATTCCTCTAGACAGTGTTTTTGAACACTGGTATTGAGGATAATTGCATTTTAGTAATAATAACAGTATGATTTCCTATAAACTCTCTAGTATTGTGGCTATGAATATCCTTTGAAAATATTATGATAATATTTTAATTTTGAGTTTTATTTATTATCCTGTAAATAAGTTTATTCTGTTCAAATTTTAATACCTTATGTAATTGCCATACTCTTAAATTTTCATATAGATCTGCAGCATGAGTCAGTGGATCATAATTAAATATAACTTTGTTTTTTGTTTTGCAATATTTGCATCGAATCGAATTGTAGTTTATAGTCCCACATGTGCCCCATACGGGGATCAAATATCGAAAAACGAATGATACGAAGGCATTATAACTATTTGTTTCTATTTTTTATATTCCTTTATATGGTATAAACGTTTTATTCTATGTAAAACATTAATAAATGTGCAGGCCGACCGGTATATATTTCCTCTTTTTGATTGTGTTATGCAAACACTTTTTGTGATTGAATAGTATTTCTTTGGTAGGATGTACGATTAGACGAGATTACTAGAGAACGGTTCGAATAGCTCGTATCGTTAACTGTTGCTTATTACTTATTCATTTCGATATAATATATTTCAATTCCGAATATATTGTTTGATTCTGTGTAATTGTGCACAGACGACAAATAAATGTAACAATGTTTTGTCATGCACTCGTATATAAATAACAGTTTGTTAGTATAATTCAAATCGCAGTGAGCACATTTAATTTTTGTTTACTGCTTCATTCGCATTTTTGACTGTAACCCGTTCGCACTCTATTTTATTCTAATAAGTATAGTTAGTTTTAGAAGTTTGAGAGTATTTTCCATTTCAATTTTATTAAGTAAAAAAATAAGGGTTACAAGTGTCATATTTATTCATAATACTCAGTTTAGTATTATACACATTTAGTTTGCTTTCATACGAGAGATTCTGTTTTTATATATTTAAAATAACCAGGTATTTATTTATATCTGAAATTTTGGCATATAATCTTATATGGACTCACCCCCTGATTCGCTTCTTCCGATGAATATTGCTCCCTTTTTTCGCCTCCTTTGCGAGCAAGACGTATCACTAACACTTCACTATACTAGAAATACGATTTCTAGGCATTTTTCTTTTTAAAACCAAAAGAAAGAACCGATTTACGGATTCTTGCTTGTCACCGACCGGTACAAAATTGTAATGACGCATCAGCTCGAGCGGCTAGCCAGGGTCGGCCGAATCACCATGTTTTTAGATAACTTCTTTAAAAATTGTACCGATTGGGAAAAAGTTGTATACTACAAAGTGTAATGAGGGATGGCGGAGATGCGAAGGATAATACAGGGTTTTCAACATAAGTTCATATTTAATTTATTACATCAGGAGAATTATTTTCTAATTACTTAATTCGAATTTTTTTATTAGAAAAGCCTGTACTTAATAACGGGTATCTTTTATATATTTTTTAAAACCCCATT
>MU184162.1:6648-50949 GCA_016904865.1 Pissodes strobi | reverse complement strand
AAAAACAGTTGGAGATAGGTATAGGACATTATTCATAAAATATGTCTAGAATTTTCCGCAAAATCCAAATATGCAATAACCACTGATCTATACAAATGGATCAGCATAATGCATGTGTCATCTGAAGAGAAATTGATTACGCGTGGGCGAAAAAATGTGTTTGTGCGCACGATTCCCAGTCATAATTTTGATTTTCCAGGCCCGTACCGAGCTCGTAGTTTCGTAAAGTAGAATCGAATTAGTATCGATTGACGGTAAACCGGGCAAACGTAATCTACGGCCTACCCCCAAGCTACGCCATTCGCTATTTGTTTTTGTTCCGTTGGGATGTGGTTTGGTTAGTTTAGTTTGCATTGAACGCCTTCCAAGTGAGTAAGGAGTGAGACTGCTTTTTAGCTTATTGATTGAGTGATCAATTACTGATCATTACATTATGAGTATGCATACTTGTAGATATGGTTAATCTTTGTCGAAGCAAAGGCGCTATCCCGGGAATCTCCTATTTTCAGTATGTATTAATAGTATAGGTATTAGTATTATTAAGGCGTAAACATCTAAAATATCTCTAAATAACCTTGCAATAAGCTGTATGACGTGATTTTCTAATAGGGTTGATATCATGATAAGAGTTTTAAGATCCTTTACAGGTCTAGGCCACTATGTGAAAATCGGCCTCTCCTATTGGTCGATCTATCTAGAAACGATCCGCCTACAAAATAACAGCTGATCAGTTAACCTCGTGTTTTTAAGAAGCGTCTAGAGATCAGGCGTAATTTTCGATGCGGCGAAACGAATCCACGTCTAAACTTCTGCCTATAAAATAACAGCTGATCAGTTAGCGAGATTTCAGTTCAAAGTGAACTTGTGAATGAGAGGCGCGTGATTGGCTAGCTACGTGAGGTGACGCATGTCTCCGCGCTGCACCCAGTTGTTTGCAAGTCAGCAGATGGTCTAGGGGTCTGTATGGTTGGCCTTTCTTTTCGGCGACCCGGGTTCATATCCCGTCGGTTTTGATTTTTTTAAAGTAAACAGTTTTTTTCTTGATTTTTGGGTTTTTCTTGGGTATTGCTTGGGTTATTAGCACTTGGTTAGTTTCCTTTTCTTGAGCCCCGGAGCGAACGAAGCGTGCGGAGGGCCATATACTTGCCAATTGCAGGTCTTTAAATCCCATGCATTCACAAGTGCACTACGAACTGAAATATCGCGATCAGTTAACCTCATATTTTAAGAAGCGTCTATCAAGTGTAATTTTCGATGCGGCGAAACGCATCCATGTATCTACGTTCTAGCAAAACTTCTACAACGCCTCGTTGGTGTAGTAGGCAGAGTGCTTGCCTGTCATTCCTGCGCTGCGGGTTCGATTCCCGTCGGTCGCGACAGATGTTTTGTTTATTGTTTTCTATTAACTTACCTTCTTTTCTTAATTTTCTGTTAGTTTGGGTTAGTTTTGGTTAGCACTTGGTTAGTTATTGTTGATTGAGCCCCGTAGCGAGCGAAGCGAGCGGAGGGTCATGCAAAGCCATAATAATACCTATTATTCGTTTCGCTGCATCGAAAATTACGCCTGATCTCTAGACGCTTGTGTATTTTATTCTGTTTTGTCCGGTATTTGCTTTTAAGGCGCCAAAAGAACCCAATGAACACATATATATTCATCCATGGTATTTATATATGATTTGCTCAAATGATTTAGGCAATATATGGTGCAAACTTAGTTTTTCATTGAGATTTTTATCAAATAACAATGTTTGTGCAAGTGATTGATGAGAGTTGTCTTCCAAGTGAATTTAGTAATGTACTATGTACTGAAGAAGTTTTGATACAAAAATCAAAATTATTATACCAAAATAAATTTATAAGTACGGACCTGATCACGTTCCCGAATTACAATAAGCATTGTTACAGTGCGCAAACGCAATCATCCCGAGATTTGCTAGAGTTTGTTTACATTTTGACGTCGTAAATTAGCCATTTCGGTGAAGGGTTATTGCTTATCCATTGTATAGATCAGTGGCAATAACATACAGGGGGTTCCATTTAATAAAAAAATATTTTTTCTGTCACTCTTATTTGGAACACCCTGTATATCTACATTTTATGTCAGAATATGCGCGATCGAAAGACAAAATCGACGGGTCCGGGCGATTTTTAAAAAAAATTGTGGTTTAGGAGATAATGAATTTATTCCATACTTTACGGACGCACTGTATATATGTATAGAATAGTGAAAATAAGTACTTGCCCACAGGGTCGTTGCCTGTACCATTCTAGAAATATGCATCGTTGCTCACAGGAGTTGAATAAGTTTCAGATTCAGCTATCAAATCTAGAACTTCTTCATACAACTCAATAAAATTCGAAATATCTGCCAGCGCTAATGGCACAGTTGCTACCAGCAAGAAACATATCTGACTATATATGAAGAGTGTCATTTTTGCAGTGTCTGTTCAACTTAATAGTTATAGTGGCAGCGACTCTTCGATGGCGAGGTTTGACAGGGGCTGCGTCCACGATGGTGTCTTGTAATTTTTCCTAGTAGTCCATAGCTTATTATAGGAGCTGAACGAGCCTATTCTGATGACCGGGATTGGTCGTACAGAGATAACCATGCAAAGAGCACTTCACCTGGAAAGGGGATGGTGTCAGGGGCAGAAGGTTAAAGTTAACTCAGGCAAGGCCCAATTAGAACTCTTTATGAGGAAGTGCTGGATGGGAGAGATCCTTCCAAGCATCAGCTTGTACAGCCGGTCTGAGCTACAAAGGATCAACTAAGTATCTCGAAGTTATAATAGAATCTAACTTGACCTGGAAGGAGCAAGTTAGCAGTCGCATTAAGGAGGCAAATAATACTCCATAGGCTTATAGAAGCGCTTTTGGAAGCACGTGGGGCCTATATTCAAGAATTATCCACCAGACGTAAACGGTTACGCCTAGTGCTCAGTTGGACAGAGTTTAGGGACTGGCTTGCGAGAAAATCACAAGCGCGATGGGGATTGCACCTACCTTGATGAACTGACGGGTATGCCATCTCTCTACCTATTACTGACTGTGAGGCCTTGAGGTCTGGTCATCTGAGGAACAATAATAGCCCGAGGGGACAAATCATGGTCTGAGGGAGGGCGGCTCATGAATGTCCGCAATTATTCACATAAAGTAGACTCCTCACATACTCGATAGGGATGCGTGGTTGGGAGCGGATCGCAGACCATGTCCCGTTAATGGGTTCGTCTGGTACACGGCCGACTGCAAAACGGATAGTGGTGTTGGAAAAGATGTGCATGGAGAAGCCATGGAGTCGAAACTTGTTTTCGCCCAAGGAAATTCTGCAAGCGTGCTCCAGGCCTAAATGTTTCTTATCCTTAAATGCGGGTACGGAAATCCATTAAAAGCCTCCAGATGGAAAGACGGCACAATTATTGCTTTGTGGGCCTTTGAGTCTGATAGGGCTCATTTTGGGCTGGTGTCTAAGTGTAGTTAGTCTTGGGGATCTAGGGTCAGTCATGTATACGTTTCGGGGCACTCGAATTTCCGGGGAAATGATGAGGCTGATCGTCTGATATGACAGAATTCCGCAATGCCGCTTGACCCTGTGATATATGTGTCCTACAGTACGGCCGCTGCCAACCTAAGTAACATATTGAATGACTGGGTCAAGGAATGAGGCAGGCTGGTCTACTCTTGGGAGTCTTAACGTCTTATAGGATGTGGCCTTTTCTGGTTTTGAGATAGTGAACATGAGGCTTGTGGCAGCGCGCCTCACAAAGTGTTGCCCCTTGAGCAGGCATTTGCACCTGCTGCAGATCGTAGATGATCGGCAATGTAAGTAGTGCCTGTAAGCCGTGGAATCATCCATTTATGTTTTTGCCATCTCTCCATGGTTGGCTAAAATAGATGCAGTTCGTAAGTTGTTTGAACCCAGAAAACATAAGAAAGATCTAATCGAGGAAGCTGTGTACCTTCACTAGGGAGGCTGGGCTACTAGGTTGAATTGATTTATGAGTAGGCACACAATGAACCTAGACTGGTCGCCCGCTTTTTTGAAATTCATGCATTTATGGGTTAATGCATTTTAAAAATTAAGCTGACAGGCTTTCCAGCATTTTTGACGCTGTCCTGAAAATGTAGCATGTAACTATATTGGTTGGTAAACTCGTAGCAACTGGAAAAATTACAAATTTTAACAAAATATTTCAAAATAAGGCTCAGCATTGTATATAGTACAAATAGTGAATAAAACTCATCATCATCACAAAAATACATCATTTTAATTTAATTGTTTTATGTTTCTGCATGTTTTACATAATGCTACTGACAATATTCAGCTTTAATTGCATCCGCCGCTTTTTCTGCAATCATTACAGTCGGTGCATTTGTGTGTCCAGAAATTTGAGTTGGCATTACTCCAGCATCAATGACCCTCAGACGATTAATTCCATGAACTTTCAGTTCGTAGTTAACTACAGAATCTTTTGTGCTGTTTCCCATTCGCGTTGTACCAACTGGATGGAGGAGCTGCAAAAGAATCTCTATTAGTCACGCCATTCACATATTGTTACTATGACCTTCAGTTCTAAAATTCTGTGATCCCAGATAAGTATAGCAATATTTATTTACAAAATTCGATAGTTCGCATTTGTTTATAAAAAAAATGTAATATTTTTTGTAAGCATTCTAAAGAGGGGGCATGCAAGTCTGATACGCGTAAGCCAAGTAGTAAAATACTTAGATTGAAAATACCGACTTAATCAAACTTCCCACATATTATCAAAATCTTGACAAAGCCTGTTATTATGACATTGATGATAATGAAAATACAGACAATATCGGTTACTTCGTTTTTAGTGTTGGCTGAAACTATTGCAACTCACAAAATCAATTGCTTTTTACGCGCTTATCATTATTTGATACTACGGGTTTTTAACATAGTCTAGATTTCGACATTATGGGTATTTTGGTGTCTTATCTTTATTTCGATTGTGGCGAATATAGGTAATTGTGAAATTATTTTTGCAGAACTATTGGGTCAATTAATAGGTTTTCGAATAGAATTTCTCCAATGCATCAACAACCATTGTTTGTCAAGCCATATAGTCCATCCTTTGTTATGTACACAATGAATTACTGAGTACTACAACAACTAAGATACTTACAGGCATGGAAAGATATGTTTGAGTACAATACCACCAATCCTGAGATAAACTTTCATAGATACCATCACAGTCTGGTATGGGCAACGAAATAAATTCTATGCTGAGATTTTGGAAAGCGTCAGTACTATTTAGCTTTAACGCAATCTCTACTCCTTTATACACGCTCTCAAGATCCCTCTCATCAGAATATCCATTATGATTTATCAGGGGGTAGTCTCGCGGATCACTTGATGCTAGTGTTACTTCTCCTAGAGAATGAGGATGTAGTAAAGCTACGAGAATCATAAAATCAGTGTACTCGTTTAACGTATCAAAGATCGCAGCGTACTCTTCGTTATTCCTGAAAGAATATACCTAATATATAAAGTGGATTCACAATTGATTTAGCACTGTTTATACAGAGTGTTCCAACGAAAAGTAACCGGTGCAAAGTTTTTTAAAATTGATATACTTGTTTTTGAGAAATTCAATTTTTTAACTAGGAAAGTCGTTAAATCCGAGCAGGTAACTTTTACAACTATGTTCTTTACTTTGGCTTTTAGGAACCTAATTTTCTTAAAGCCTAATTCTTTTAATTATTGAAAAGCCCTCGCTTAAAAGTTTGAATTCGAATAAAATTAGCAACTATTGACTAATACAACTGCGGATAGTTCGATAATTTTCAATCGGTAATGAGCACCATCACTACTCTGCCCTCACATTGTAATGAACCGATTTTGATTAAATTGTTTCAACAAATTATTTCATATTTATTTGAAATTGATTCAGAAATAACTCCAGTTTGTACTAGCTCGCCAAGAGAGAACATTCAAATAATATAATAATTTAAAATAAAATTCAAGTTTCAAGAAATAATGCCCAAACCGCGTCTAAAGTTAAATTATTTTGCCTAAAGAAAATTCAGGAAAATGTACAATAGCACTTATTATATGCCTTATTAAAATTAATGACTTACTATTGGAATATGTTTCAAATGAACAGCATTGTGTTTAACTTCACCAGAACCAAAATGCACTCGAAGTGCAGCCGACTTTTATTTTTTTTGACCGCAACGCCAAATTAAATGAACTAACTACAAGGAATATCACCCATTACTTGGACGCTTCACAAAGAGGTCCCCCAACACTTTGCTCTAAAAAGAAAACCTTAACCAGAATCTTTAGCGAGAAAAGACCTGGGATCGGAATGCAAAAATCATGTTAACTGGGATAACCAATTTTAATTATTCTAATTTTGAACACCCGGAGGTACTAAAACCGAGGTTGGAATTTACAAAACACGTTAAAACGCTAATTGCCACATTAAAATTTTCGACGACTTAGGAAATTTAAGTGTCCTAAGCAACAATATTTTAATAGTTGAGCAGGTGCAGAATCTAGAGTTTTCGAGCAGAAAAACAAGAAACATTCCTTGAAAGATGGCGTAAAAAGCTAAAAATCTTTGGAGTGTGAGTCAGAAAATATTCTTCATGCGCGATAGCATGTTACTATGCCCAAGAGGAGCCTGGAAAAAGTTGTCTGAAAAAAGTTTCCACGCTCGGTAAATCGTTACTCTGCCCACAAACATATGGGAATAGGGAAAAATTAGTCAAACTTTATCTATCACGAATGTTACGCAGTCCAAATGGTTAAACAGTATTGACCAATTCGTGAAAAGTGTCTCTGAGTACGAGAGGCCCGTGAAAAGAAAATAAGTAGTTAAGAAAAGTCATTTCGTCGAGCTCGGAAAAGTTTTACATGAAACGCTGCTCTAAATTCGTCACTCATCGTGAAAGAAGGCTTGGGTTGCAATTAAGCATTAGCATTGAACCTAGAGAATAAGTTTAACTGTAATTCATAATGATTAGGGTACCTGTATTTATAGAAACATAACTGATATAAATCCTTGATACTTTTATGAACCTCTCAGTAAAACTCAGTGCTAGTGCCAATCTGTATTTCATTTGTTAGGGCATGTAGAAATTATCTTATCTTGGGGGAGAGTCAGATTAAAAATAAATCACACCGGGATAAGAGCTAATCATGCTAATTAGTTTTTTTTATTATGTCATAATTTATTTGTCAGATGAACTTTTAAATAACTAGGTCATAACAGAAATTACCAAACATATTTAAGGTAACCGCTGATTTAATACAGGATACAAATCCAAAAAAATAAGTCTTTATTTAATAAAAATGTTCCCTTTAAATTGTGTGCTCCCTTAAATTCGAAATCTCGATTAGTATTTTTAAACGGAAAGTGGTTTGGCCTACGCGCATTTCATTATAACTAAGGTTACATTGAGTACAGAAAGGGTGGAATGAAGCTACTGACTAGGTGGAGGAAAAAGAATCGTTGCCCATGGTGTCTGGGTAAATTATTTTCATAGAAATAGGGTGTCTACACACTGGTACTGCGAATCCTGTTAACAAGAAATAAACAGGAATTGAAGAAAAGGCCGTTAATACATGAGGTAAGCAAAAAGGTGTAATAGGCGTTCATTTCAACACATGTTTAGAATATGGATCAATATCATGTGTTGCGACATTGCTAGAATGGGTAGCGTTTTCAAAATGTAGTAACTTGGGCTGGCAGTAGCAATAAAAGTAAATGAAAAGTGATCTGGGTTGAATTGATAAATTAATTTTTAAAGTCAATACGTTATTAGTTGTAGCACTGCCTAGTTGATATAGTAAGGGGCATACTTGTTTAAAAAAGTGACAAATTTCACTTCATATCTAGTATTACAAAATTTAAGTAGTTTCAACAGGTGTGCACCAGTTATTAACTTACATAAGCTACATGAATATTTAGTGTATAATTGTAATAGTCTTAAAACCTACCCAGGGAGTAGTCCTATACTGCTTGAAGTACCTGGACCATTTGCAATTAATTCTATGTCTGGAGAATTGTTGGTATCGTTTTCGAAGTTCCAGAAATTAATGACATGGAATCCAACCCCTGCAACTAATGGCCTCTTCGCCTCCGTCCATTGTAACAGTTGTTCTTTCAACGTCTCGTTATAATATACTTGGCCTGTTCTAGATTTTAAAATATTTAGAATATAAATCACCAAATGAAATAAAGACGTTGCTTACTGTTTATGTTAGTTTCGATTAGGATTGACTCACCTAAAAGGAAGTTGAATACCGATCTGGTCCAAAAAATTTTGTCCCACTGGCAGATCTTTGATAACCTCTATCCCATGCTTTTCCAGCGCTGCTGCCGGGCCAATACCGGATAACATTAACACTTGGGGAGAATTTATTGTGCCAGCGGAAACTATTACTTCTTTTGAAGATTTTGCGTAGTACGCTTGCCCATCTTTCATAAATCCTACTCCTACAGCCGTTTCGTTTACAATATCTACTTTGGTAACCAGTGAATTAAGACTTATAAAAAGATTGGAACGATTTTGGGCCGGTCTTATATAAGCTTGTGCAGTACTTGCACGTATATTGGTGTCCAGAAAAAATTGCAATCTACTAACCCCGTATTGACTTTCACCATTATAATCGAGTTCGTCCACTCCAAGTTCCTTAAACCCATTTATGAATGCTGACGTCTGAAAAAATAATAATGTTTAGACGTATCGCTTTAACTTCCGATGCCTTTAATGCAGAGCACCTGCAAACTACCTGTTGATAAATGGCACAGGAAAAACCGGTATTTTTGGCATATATGTGCCTGAACAAAGTCAAAGTAGAAAATAGAACCATCGAAGCCAGTGGCAAACTAAAAGTTTTACCCTCAGCAGCACCATTCGTTATGCTCAGCCTCCAGCAACAAAGATCCTGAAATTGACCACATCAACGTCTAGTCAAAATACCATGAATTTGAGGATGTTCACCATTTCACTCAAAACTCCAGTTTTAATAGTGTTGCATTCAAAACTTTAAACTGTTCAGGAAAGTCTAAAAATTGGCATTATGCCAAAAGTTAATAGAAATTTTGTATTGCAAACATTACCCCAAATAAGGCTTAACTTCCATATTTTCTCAATTAAATATCAAAATGAACGCGTATTTTAAAGTTCCTTCAGTACTTTCAAGTGTCGACTGACAACAACGTTAATGTAACATGCTGCCTTTTTTCGAGGTAAACGGGTACCAAAAGCGGCTATACAGAAAAACGTGCAAAGTACATTCCAATTGTAAAACTTCAATTGCACATTTAATAAAATAGTGTATTTAAGACACTAAGATATAATACGCAGATATGGATCACTGAGACCTTTTACAGCACAGTTATGTAAGATCTATCAGATCTGTTCAGATCTAAAATACAGGATGCGACTTGCCAGCAACTATTGTCCACCGTACCGCCGCATCAGTACCCTCTTTTCTATGACTAGTATATTAATCCATATTATAGAGCGCTTCTTCTTTTAACGGAGGGTATACCGAGTTGGAGAAGGGCCGGAAAAATTAGCTCTGGGTAAGCACAAGCTGCTTGGAGATGACAGTGATAGTGGGTGTTGTCTGCCCACCACCAAATATACCCTACAATGAACTTCAATGTTTAAATGACGTATTAGCAGAACTAATCCAAACCTTAATAATTTTATCTGTATTCAAAACAGATTCAGGCCAAGATACAAATTGAAGTGAATCTTAAGTCTTAGTGTTTCGTATATTAAAGATTTGAATTAAATCTTGGAAGATTAACATATTAAAAAAGAACATTTCTCTTTCCCTTAAGGAAAAATTTATGAAAAAAGCATGCGTCTTCATTATCCTGGTTTCGATATTATATTATAGGTAGTCATTGGGGACTATTTTCCCCGTTCTAATATATACGTCTCCCAAAAAATTCTATCCGTAATATGTATGGTTTGATTCTTAGCATATTATTATTATGAATATCAAAATAAAATTCTTACGAGTCCAGGTGTATCTTCGACTATATCAATACTCTGAAGTCCTTGGAATCCATGATAGCTCTGGTCTATATCCACGTTAAATAAAGCTCTCTCGGCTTTTTTGAAGTAGGGCAGCACATCTTCATATGACCAGCCAAGGTTACCATGTTTCTCCCATGAATTAAAATCTGCAGCATTACCTCTAGTATATACTCCACCGTTAATAACACTACTTCCTCCCAATACCTTACCTCTCGTATAGGAACATTGTTGATTGGTGGCTCCTATAAAATATAATATATCATATAGATAATATTACGTTAATTGTTTATTTTATAAATATTTGGTCTTGAATCAAATTATAAAATTACTATCATTCCACTATGCTTAAAAAATCGCAACTATAATATTCTTTTGGGGCGCAGTGTAAATGTATAAGTATATACCCTGTATATCGATGGGATGTTGTAACTATTAATTATTATTATAACACATTTTATAAACTGCATACTGTTGCACACGATAGCAAAACACGCGGACCTGATTAGAGTTCATATTTGGTAATGTAACGTAACTGGGTATCATTATTATTAATAATAACATAGATATCATTATGGCAATACTGACTAATATAGAATCGATAGAGTCAAGTAAGCTCACGACTATTATTGAGGCACTCATTACATGGCGATCCTGCCAGTCCCTCATACGTGGTCAAAATAAATAATGCCTTGACTATCAGACAAATAATCTACAGAGGCCCTATTAACACAGAGGCAAAATGGCTGCAAGGCCAAGAAGAAAAAGAAGAAATTTCGCTTTTACGTTTTAGTAAATGCAGAAAAAAGTGAAAATAGAAATGGAAGTTGGATACGGACAATTGAACATTAGAAAAAGTAGGTGAAAAACAATAATCATAATGAAAGTAAAATAGAAGTGTACACAAGTATTTATAGGCTATGAGATTAATGTTGAAATGTGGTAAGCTAGTTCTATATTTTTCTTTGTATATCGAAGTAACGTTAGGTAGTATATCACATTATATGCATACGCATATTTTCTTAGCGAGGCACCATCGTTCTATTTCAAAATATATAATATATATAGCCATATTAATTATTCACACTTAATACCCAATCAAATATTTGCAGAAAAAGTATCATTTTATCGAGCCGAATCGCTAGGATAATGGGGAAAAGATCATTTTATGAAAATTTCTGGAAATTAGTAGACATTTCGTATTTAAGTAGATGCACAAATTTTAGTTTAACTAAAATTCTAAAATCACACAATGCGGTTAGAAATCAAATATATAGATAGTTACTTAATCACAATTTTTTTTTATGTTTGATTAGCTTTCCGTCATGAGAAGAATAAATAAGTGTCAATGGAACAAGCTGTAGATAATTGAGAAGTATACCAAATAAACAGGCTATTTTAACAACGAAACAGTAGCGAAAATTATTTAAGTGTGATAAATCTTACAATTTTGTACATTTTCGAATCATATTGGCACAATCTTAAATATCGCAGCATATAAATTACGTAAATCATAAGTTGTGAAGTATATAATAAAATGAAATGTAGTTTTAAATTATTTTAAATAAGGAATATCCATATAGTACTGAAGTAAAATAATCAGAATTTCGTAAATATTATTCTATGAACAAGGGTCATTAACTCATACTTGCTTATATCGCATTATAACGTCGAGATTGCAAATTTCGGTATAGGCTGGCATAAATAATAATTAAATAAAAGTAAAAAATAAATTTTAAAAAACAAGCTTTTATTTAAATGCACTAAAAAGAAGATAATAAATTTTGAAGTAAATCAAACCCATTATTTTGTTACATTAAACATTTTTATATGATATAAAAGCTTGTCGTGAGATTTTCCTGTTTAAATTTCTCGCGACAAGCTTTCATATCAAATATCATATAAAAATGTTTAATGTAACAAAATAATGCGTTTGATATTCTTCAAAATTTATGTTCTTCTTTTTAGTGCATTTAAATAAAAGCTTGTTTTTAAAAATTTATTTTTTACTTTTATTTATTTTTTACTTTTTAGTAGGTATATGGTATAGCAAAATCACAAATTTAGTAAATATTATATTTTTATTTATAAAACTTAGATTTGAAGTATATAATAAAAGCCATTTTGAATTTTCAATATCTGATATAAAAAATTATATTCCTTGTCCCTAAAAACCCCCTAATACCAATTTTAAACCAAATCGGACATTCTTTAAGTAGTGCCTTCACCACTAACCTTTAAAGGGAGGTGGGAAGTGTAAGCAACACCACTGTCTTCATAAGAATAAACAATGGCAACAACATAGTTTTATATTTTCATTTGAACTACAAACGCATCCCAAATTTGAAGCCAACTGGATATGTAGAAGTCAGCTAAAATTCACTTGCAACATTTAACCCAAAATCGGCCATGTTGAATCCTCCATTTTAAATTTTCAAAATCTGATAAAAAAATTCAAATTCCTTGTCCCCAAAAAACCCCATATACTAATTTTAAACGAAATCGGACATACTTTAAGTAGTGACCCCCTACCCTACCCTTGAAAGGGAGGGGGGAGTGTAAGCAAGACCATAGTTTTATATTTTCATTTCAACTACAAACGCATCCCAAATTTGAAGCCAATAGGGAACTTGCACATTTTTTTTTATTTCAATAATCTGTTCTATCACACTAAAAAAGAAGGTGTGCCAAATCTGAAGTGTTAAATATCACCCGTTTTGTTTCTATACATTTTTAAAGTTGCCGTTAAATCCGCGCCAATTTAAACACGATCTGACGTCATAGAGCATAACGATCGGCGCGGCGGATCGGCCGATCATCTACCTGCCACTAGTGCCACTTCTATTGCGACTCGCAGAGAGAGACAGCAGGTTATGCTTTAAGTTTTTAGGTTTAGTGGGTTGTAATATTTTTTTGTTTTGTCTGTGACAGTGTTTTTTTTGTTTGTATTTTGTGATTTGAACTAAAATGGAGAAAAAGACAGCTCATAAGGCGTGTATTGTACCAATGTGCACAAATACGACATTTAAACACTCATATAAAGCTGGATTTATAGATCAACATAACATAGGCATAGCATAAACATAGCATTGCATAAGCACATTACAAGAAATGGTCGGTTTATAAATATAGGCTTATGTTATGTTGCGCCTGAGCCGTAAATCGCAAATACTAACCCTACAAATTTCAAAATTTTGTTTTAAATTTTTTAAAGAAGTATATTATAGGGTCTTATGTATATTAATTTATAAATCCTTACCATTCTCAAAAAGAACAAGCATTCAAAAAGCCAAAAACACCAATCTTTATTGAACCTCGCATATGTCATTCTCTCAAAAGGTAAATACAATTAAAATTCTGTGTTTTCATTGGTCGAACATAAGCACATAGCATAAGAAGTTGAACATTGGTCAACTTCTTATGTCAAGCTTATGTTGTGTCTTATGTTATGTTGATCTATAAATTGCCTAACTTAAATATGAATGTTTAACTTCTTATGCTTATGCTATGCTTATGTTATGTCAATCTATAAATCCAGCTTAAAGGTACAGATTTTTCTGCTATATATTCTTCATTTTACAATGTTAGATGGTAGCTGTATCAATACTTTATTAGGAACAAACTCAACGCAAACGTGCTTTATTTGCGGTTCGTCTTCCAAGGAGATGAACACAGATAAAGTTTTCGAAAGGGTGACAAAAATTGAAAATCTTAACTTTGGCCTATCTTCCCTTCATTCATGGATCCGTTGTTTTAAAAGGTTTGTTATATATTGCCAATAAAGTGTTGGCAAGTTAAGGACCCTGGAAAGAAAAAACTTGTTGAAAACCAAAAACGAAAACTTCAGAAGGGTTTTAAAGTTCAAATGGGATTAATTATTGACAAACCAAAACCAGGCTATACATCCACGAATTATGGGAATACGGCTAGAAGATTTTTTCAAAACCCAGAGTTAAGTTCCTCGATAACCGGCATTAACAAAGAACTTATTTTAAAATTTTCAAAAATTTTAAGAGTTGTGTCTATAGGACAAAAAATCAAGTTGGTGCAGTTTCAACGGCTTTTGAGGGACACGAGAAATCTTTACATTGGATTATATCCTTGGTACTATATGCCTTACAGTGTCCATAAGATTCTAGTTCATGGAATTGAGATTATCCAACTTTTTTATTTGCCCATAGGGCAACTAGCCGAGGATGCACTCGAAGCAAGGCATAAAGAGGTCCGAAAAGTGCGCTTGAACCACACAAAAAAAACTTCTAGAAAAAGCTCAAATAAGGACATTATGAATAACCTACTACTTACCTCAGATCCATTTATATCATCTTTCAGAAAGACTTCAACTTTCAAATCACGACAGGATAACATAAATGATATCACAGAATATTTGGAAAGAGACTTTTTTGTTTGCAACAGTATTCGGATATTTTGCCTTCAGATATTGGCGAACTTGACTTGCAAAGTTTAGACAGTTCTGACCTTTCGGAAAGCGAATAATTTTTTCTATGCTTTTTTCAACAATGAAAGTTATGTTTTTTTTGCTTAGGGATCTAATGATTAATTTTTTTAAGTATAAATTTTTATTTATTTACATACTGAGTAGCAATTTTACAATTTTGAACTTCCTTTCCTTTTTCTAAGAATGTTTATTATATTATTTAACCATTTTAAGATCTTTATTTTTTCTGGGTACCTTCTTTATGAAGTTCTATATTAATTAAAGTTAGTAGTTTTATTTTAAATCTATGTCAAAATTTATTGAATTATTTTTACCTATATGTATTTATTATTATTATTATTATTATTATTTGTATTTTATGTTAATTCATTATAAAAAATAAAATTGTGCGATGAAAAAAACCGAACTACGACTTTTTTTGCCGTTTTGTGTTATACTGAATCCAGAAATATGAAAAATTTCATAGCGTACAAGCCAGCATACAAGTGAAGGTGGTATGTAATTATTTATGTACATTTTTTATAAACACCTAAACTCAGATTTTGTGTGTGTCAGATATAGCTTAGTGTATTAGCTACTCCACCGTTATTATTTAGTTTAAATCCGTTGAGTACAACAAGAGTAATGATTTTTGTCCATTTATCCCATTCACTCAAAGCACTGTGCGGCACGGGACAAACTGATTATGCTCTTCTACGTCACGACCAGTGAACGCGCGTTTCCGAGCGCCTCGAATAATTCGAATTTCTTGACATTTTTATTTCAAGATTTTGGCCACAATGAGTTTAATTAATAGATTTTTTTTTACTAATCTTTTTTATAGGATGTCCACTTATGGTTTTTAGCATTTATTCCGGTTTTTACTTGTTTGTGCAAGTTCCCTATTGGATATGTAGAAGTCAGCTAAAATTGACTTGCAACATTTAACCCAATATCGGCCATGTTGAATCCGCCATTTTGAATTTTCAAAATCTGATAGAAAATTCACATTCCTTGTCCCCTAAAACCCCCAAATATCAATTTTAAACGAAATCGGACATACTTTAAGTAGTGCCCCCTCCTCTACCCCCGAAAGGGGGGGAGGTGTAAACTTAACAACATTATAATATTGTATTGTCATCGGAACTATAAACGTGTACCAAATTTCAAGTCAATCGGACATTTAGAAGTAGTTCTAATTCAGCTTGCAAGATTTGATTACAGACAGATCCACAGGTGAAAGTAAATAAAAGCTTGTAATAACAGTGACGCGGCGTAAAGCGGATATCGGAAATATTAGAGTAACAAAACTCCTGTAATCGGAATTGAATTAAATTAAATGTCAGCTGTATATTATTTAATTAGGTACCGATAGGATGGAATGTGATTCTTTTCCATTTAAATTAAATAACTTCTTATGCATTATCATATCATTATAGCATATATAAGCATTATCGAATACCACAAGTAAAGCTAAAAATTTGAAGAATTATAAATCGGCTGATAAGGAGAAAGCTACATACAATATTGTTTAAATAATTTAATTTATAGTTGTTGCTATTTTCAAGTATCCGACCAATTTATGGGTTACATTAAATTTCGCTGTAGCCGTTATATTTTCTCTACGGGATTATTACAATTAGTAATTATTGCAGTGGCTTATTTATTCAATTACTATGACATTTTTATACGTGAAATAAACCTTAGATTATAACAATGAAGTTTTTTTGTTTACCGATGTGGCAATACACATGAATAAACTTCTAACATGTTCGAAACACAATTTATTAATTATTTTTACCCTAAATTCGACAATATATTCAAGTCAAATTCTCGGTCAGCATTGGCGCGAGACGAAATGTTGAGGGATTTGATTGAAATTGAATAATTTATTATTATGTACTTTTTAAATATATAATTTATCACTTTGTTAAGAATGTAGATGCTTATAGCAGATGTAATAATCAATAGCCAGTTTCTACCTCCTGAAACAGCTAAAATGAAAGGAAGACAACACGGTGACATCACTAGGTTGCTTAGTGGCACTTTATATTAAAATTCGTTCAAATAAAATTTAGGATCCTAGACTTATTGTCATGCTGACAAAAACGTGCTTACTATGCTTACTATACGAGCGGAAAGAAGTTTGAAATGGAATCTATGTAATTTTTGTGGCTTATAGTTTAGAGTGAAAACGATTTTAAATAAATACATACCCAGGCATGAATTGTTTTGCACTGTCGTGTTGTAGCCCCAATTCAATTCGGTAGTATAGAACATCGAACTCAGACCCAGCACAGCTGCAGCGTCTGGATCAGGCCCCCCTGCTTCTACTATAAGGACGGTAAAGTTTTCTTCGGATAGCCGACTTGCCACGATTCCGCCTGCTGTTCCTCCACCGACAATTATAAAATCATAAGTTCCATAATCTGCAACAGTAAATAAGTATTAAATTATATTATGAGTATTCATATCTTAATTGAGGTGTAACAACGAATGATCATTTTTAATCTGTGGCAGTTTATTAGGCTATGTACAGACCCAACGAAAGGAAAAAAAGCAAAAAACACGGCAAAATAACGGACTTTTGCTTAGGTAAAGAAGTAAAAAATGTGTAAAAATAAATATGTAAACAAAATTACTTTATAAGGAATTATTGAGCGAATAAGGATGATATATAAAATCCCAATAAGAAAATATATTCCTGAAATTAGTATGAATAGTATTAAATATTACTATGATCACCGGAGAAGATGTCTTGTGAAACGGACGATGATGCTTCACAGATCTCTATGGACTCCGACCCTGGACGTTCAGCGCCCGAAAAACGGGCAAATTATTACTTAGCCAAGCTTGAAAACCACCTTAAATGCCCGCAATGCGTGCATTCTTTGCAACTGGTGCGTAGCACAGAGGGTGCATCGCAACTGGACGCAAAAATAGTCCTGGACACAGTCAAGAAACACTTGACAGAGGACCACAAAGCCACCTACAAGAGCGCAATCCCAACCATCCCCTACTCCGGTGCCAGTGAGCAATAGATTCGACATTCTCTCTGACACTGAGACCGAAAATGAAGAGGCTAACAGCGTAACCTCAAAACAAGGTCCCTCAGAGAGGGCGAGGAGGGTTAAGGCAAAGCCTAAAACGACCCTTATAGTAAAACCAGCATTACCTCCTCCTTTAGTTATAAAAGGGGGAGCAAAGGATCACAAAGAAATTAAAAGGTCACTTCAAGAAGCCCACGTGACAGATTACAACCTGAAATATACGAGGAACTCCGTAATTATTTACTGCAATCTTTACAAAGATTGGCAATTTTTAAAAAGGATCTTCGAAGCTGAGAAACTTGAATTTCATTCGTACGCTGAGGCTTCTCAGAAGACCCATGCGTTCGGCTTACCTGGCCTTGATGGGGAGATTGACCCCCAGGAGGTCAGGAACTCAATCATAGATGAATATAACCTCAGCGTCAAAGACGTCTACAGGATGAAAAAGACCAGAGTGCCACTTTACCTGGTCATCCTTGAGGCCTCAGTAACTCTTAGAAGGCTCAACCAAGAGTGCCGCGTACTCTCAAATGTGCGGATCTCTTGGGAAAACAGGAGAGCCGAAAAAACGCTCATGCAATGCAAGCGCTGCCAGGGGCATGGGCATGCCCTCTTTTTTTGTAATAGAAATTGGGTTTGCTCCAAGTGTGCAGGTCCACACCAAATCACTCAGTGCACATCCGACATAATAAAATGCGCAAACTGTGGGGGAGACGACAGATCGATCAGCACGACCTGCCCGGTCTATCAGTTCAGGCTCCAACAGACGCAAGCGCAACCCCCAACGCAGGAGCTACAAAAGAAGTATATGCCGGCACCACCGCCTGCCCGTCCAGCTTGGCAGGGCAACAAGGAGAGAGGGGAGGCAGCGAGGCAGTATGAAGAAAGCTTCCCGCCCCTTAGGAGGACAAGGAAGCAAGACAACGTCTCGAATAAAAAAGTCAGTGGCAATAAGGTCAATACTGCAATAATAAGCAATAAAATTACAAGGCAGTCATTGCCACAATCTAATAAAAATAACCCTGTAAATATCATTAACAACCTAAGTGACTTACAAAATGTTGTAAAAAAAATAAACAGCATGGTCAACCTTGACGAGCTTTTTCGGGCTTTAAGCGATTACGCGTATATACTGGAAACATGTCAAGATAACAAATTCGAAATCGTACAAGCTTCTATGAAGTTCTTTTCAGAGAGCTTCAACTCGTATAACATATAGTCGCAATGCCAATTCGCTCGTGCGCGTGCAAAAGGAGACAAGTCTGAAAAAGTGCGTTTTGAGTTAATTACGACAAACAGGTCGTTGCATAAAAAGCTATTTGTGTGCTGAAGGAGATAAGTTAATATGTATAACTTAGCGCATTTTTTGGTGTAGTGTAATATGAGACAAATTTTTTTAATGTGCAAAGGCAGCTATCTTAAGTTATCTCGACTAACACTTCGCAATTGTTTAGTGCATTCGGAGTCAACGCGAGTTGTCTCCTGATGCACTAATATTTCCTGGAGTTGTCTCTCTTTAGTTTTGTTTGCGGTCAGAGGACGTGCGTTTTAGATCTTGTTAACGCTTAGTATTGTGGTAATATATAGGATAATATAAGCAGTATTGGATATTCTGTGTGTAGCTCGGTGCGTAGTGCTTGTGAGCTGTGTTAGCAAGTTTTTATAATACAGAAAAACAGTAAAAGGAGATACAAGAGAAGCAAGGAGAAAACGAAACGTTAATAGAAATGAGGGCAAGGAGTATTCAACTATAAAAGGAAAATTAATAAGAGGCCGTAAATGTACAGTTTTTGAAAAATGTAGAAAGAAATGCACAAAGAGAATTGATAATGAATAACGGTACAAAATATTTGAAGACTATTGGAAATTAGGAAGCTTCAACAAGAGAATGGCATTTATTTTAGGCTCAATTTTAAAAAAGCAAAAGAAAACTCAGAAGATTGGTGCTACGCAAGAGAATGTAACTATAAGTACCATTTAAAACTAAATGAAAATTTAGTAGAAGTGTGTAAAGCGTGTTTTCAAAAAACATTTGATTTATCAAACAAATTTATTGAAACGGTTATAAAAAAGACTCTCATCACAGGCACAACATTGGACGATGAGAGGGGTCACCATCCACCAAAGAACAAAATTGAAACCGACAGAATTGAACTAGTTAAGAAGCATATCCTCTCAATCCCGGCATATAAGAGCCATTATTGTCGCGAGCGAACAGCAGATCGAACATTTTTGCCGTCTTTTTGTACTCTTACAAGGATGTATGAGGAATATAAAATTTGGATTTCACCTCAAAAGCCTGTCAGCAGAAAAGTTTACAAATCTATTTTTCATACAATGCATATATCCATAAAAAAATGGAGTAAGGATACCTGCCAAGAATGCGACAAAAAGCAATGTATGATAAGAAATGCCAAAACTTATAGAAAAAGAAAGATTGACAAATGAATTGCGTAAACATCAACTAGATGCTAAAGAAGCATATTCCGCGAATGAACAGGATAAAGAAAAGGGAATGCAGGACCAGAACAGAGCTGTATTTACGTTTGATTTGAAGCAATGCCTGCCGACGCCAAGCCTAACCACATCAGTGGCGTTTTATAAGCGGCAACTATGGACCTTCAACTTAACAATGTATGATTGCGTCAACAACAAAACTACATGTTGTAGGTATGTGCTCTAATGTAGAAAACGATCAGGGAGATTTAGCGCAGGATGATCAACAGCGTAAAATCATATGGGAAAACTATATTAGCAACCTTTTTGCCGATGAAAGACCTGCTGTTGAAAATGGGCCTCCCATCACAAAAGAGGAAATTATAAGAGCGATCAATACATCCAAAGATAGAAAGGCGATTGGCCCAGACCGCATACCTGTCGAGTTGCTCAAACTATTGGACGACAAAAGCATCACAGTTCTTCAGACGATATTTAATCGAGTCTATAACACAGGCGAATATCCCGCCAAATGGTTAACATCGAATTTTATCCCCTTGCCAAAAAAAGAACAATGGAACAAAATGTGAGGACCACAGACTAATCAGCCTCATGAGTCACACACTGAAGATATTCCTTAAGATTATCCACTACAGAATATCAATAAAGTGCGAAAGAAACATCGGATCCACACAATTTGGATTCAGACGAGGTTTAGGCACCAGAGAAGCAATAGTTGCGACTCAAGTACTAATTCAGAACTGCAACGATCAGAGAAAGGACATAATGCTGTGTTTCATCGATTATGAAAAGGCGTTCGACAGAGTCCAACATCATAAACTGATCCAAATCCTAAATAGATTGGACATAGACCAAAAAGACATCCGCTGCATTCAAAGCCTATACTGGAACCAAATGGCTGAAGTCAGAGTTGGTGAGGATCTCACAGAAGCGAGACCAATTTGTAGAGGGGTCAGACAAGGGTATGTTCTCTCCCCACTTCTCTTCAATTTATATTCTGAAGCCATCTTTCAGGAAGCCCTAGAAGAACGCAACGTGCGAGTTAAGGTGAATGGTGTATGGGTCAACAATATTCGTTATGCGGACGACACAGTTCTAATTGCAGATAACATGGAGGTTTTGCGGGATATGCTTGGGATTGTCGGTTAATGCAGTAAGGACATGGGCCTCAATATCAACACGAGGAAGACTAAATTCATGATAATTACTCGAAAGCCACAAGAATTTCAAAACTCATGCCTAACATATGAGAATCAACCAATAGAGCGAGTAAATAAATTTAAATATCCAGGAACGTGGCTGTGTGAAAACTGGGAATCAGACACAGAAATCAGATGCCGGGTTGAAAATGCCCGCAGTGCGTTCATGACATTCAAAAAAGTGCTCACCAATACTGATTTCGATCTTGGCTTGAGAATTAGATTTGTCAAATGCTATGTCTGGACAGTGTTGCTTTATGGCATGGAGGGATGGACACTGAAGGTGAGCACTATGAACAAGCTCGAAGCATTCGAGATGTGGGTCTATAGGAGTGTACTGAAGATTCCATGGACTGTAGGAAGAACCAATGATGAGGTCTTGAGAATAATCAATAAAGACCGCGAAATGTTAGATACCATTAAACGTCGAAAAACAGCATACCTGGGCCACGTAATATGCAACGAGAGGTACCAATTCCTGCAATTGATAATTGAGGGGAAGATTGAGGGAAAGAGAGGAATCGGCAGGAAAAAGATGTCATGGCTCCGCAACGTTAGGCAATGGACAGGCCTGAGGACAATGCAAGAACTAATGCATACCATACGTAATAGGGAAGAGTGGACAAATGTGATCGCAAACATCCATTAATGGACATGCAGCAGAAGAAGAAGAAGAAAAAACATTTGAACCAAAAGCAAAAGAGTTACGGTATGGATAGGGTGCTTTTTAAATGGAACATACTATTTTTTATACCATTTTTAGAAAAAAATGCATAATTTTATCTCCGTTTTGATTAAAACCTTTATTATTGCAATAGCTGTTTCTATAACATTTTAATGATTTATCAATTATAATTTTAGATTAACCTATATGAAATATATCATAGGTTAGTACAGGTAATACTGGTAAAATTAGCTTTAAATACTTCAAAGTCAAGACAAAATTTTATTCTAGTCGAAATGCGACACATCTTAGATGAGTGATTACAGATTGTTAGTCTGTTCTACAAATGCCAAGAAAATGAAAGAGAAACAAGAACAAGATTTATTGCGAATTTTCATAGAAATATTATATCGGTCAATACAGACCTACTTGAGGAAAATAAAACTCTACATGACAGAATATAAAATTCACAAAATTCTACTAATAAAATTAAAATCACTAATAATAATTTAGGTGTTCAATGTGTCCCCCGTTGTTCTCGAAATAGGATCGATAACCTCTCTGTAGCCTTTCCAAGCGTCTTGCTAAAATGTGACTTTCCTGGTTAAGGGGATTTATTTCATTAACAATTTTTTGCGATATTTTAGTTTCGGAGTTTGTCTACCGTGTTCTTTAAATGGCCCAAAAGAAATGTGTTTAAAACTGAAAGCTCGGCGCTATTGAGTGGCCAAGCATAGGTTCCATTTCGTCCAGTCCATTATAGCGTCGCGTCTGTTTAAAAAGTGAACGACACGCACGGCATGCGGAGGTGCTCCGTTATGTTGCGGAATTAAATGCTGATATTCTGTCACTGGTCAATCTTCCAAAAGTTTTCAATTTCATTTTCTAAGAACTCATAGTATCTTTGTCCATTTATTAATGTCCCGTTTAATGTTTTTTTTTATGCCACACCAAACCTGAATAGAAATCCTGCCTTGAGTTGTAATAGTCTGAAACTCTCTTGGATTTCCAACAGCCCAGCGAGGCATAATGTCCACTGAATACTCCCGATGTTGTAAATGTAGATTTCTCAATCCATGCAATATCTTTGCATAAATGCAATGCAAATGATCTCCGTTTTCTTGCGGCGCTATAATTTGCGAAACAAATTGTGCCGGTGTTAAATGTTGAAATGAAAGGGTACGAAAAGGCATACATTTATGAATTTTTAAAGTCCTATGAACATTATAAACACAACCATCGAGATGTCATCTGCATATGAATACGCAATTATTATTGGAGAGGATGTCGATCTCCTCGTTCTTCTGACAGCATTTCATGAAAATATATACATGCTGTTGCCTAGGAAAGTAAAAACTACGCAGCGTATTTGTTCGTCGCAAAGTTTACAAGGCGACGAAGCAGTTAAGAGCAATATTTTTTCCTGCATAGTGGGTGCGCGATACAACTTCAGCATTTTTTTGACCAAGGCAAGATGCAATTTATAACTTTTCAGAAAAACATGCATATATGCATGATCCTATTAAAATATTTAGAAATGAACATGCAATTGTCGACGATGTTGCAGATGCAGGTGAAAAATTTCTTCTTGCACTTAATGGATCCAAAGGTAAAGGGAATAATTATCTGGATAAATATCGGTATCAATGTTCTTGGAAGTTATTAACAAAAAGTGCAGTTACAAGAAATTATTTATTACGAACCTACCACCAAGTCCATCAACGGTAAGGCTTTTCAAAAAAAGATGTGGTTGGAAGAAAACTCAAACTGGTATCACTCCAGTAACCCCTTTAAAGGATCTTGCTCAACACTTCATAAAATTGTATCATGCAAGTGTAAGATAAAATGTAGAAAAGTGCAGTTGCAGAAAAGCAGGTTTCAAACATTGACATTATTTTATCCAATGAGAAAATCGGTCCTTTACGATGTGCCGGTTCGTAAAAAACAGAATTCTGCGCCAACTGAAGCTTTGAGAAATTTATAGGTTTCTATTAAAAATCAAGGAAAATGGACAGACGTCCCTAGAATAGCAAAAATGTTTGTGTTTGCGAATATAAAATAACGATAAGTATTGTAAAATAATTTCTTGAGCCATGCCAATGCTTATATTAATTTTAATAATTAGTTCTTACCAACAGTGTCATTGCCAGTGTTATTTGTAGAAAAATAAGCATCGTTGTTCACTGGAGTAAAATAAGTATCGGAAATAGCCACCCATTCCAAAATGTCTTCATAAAACTGAGTAAAATTCGATATATCGCCCATAGATAATGGTACAATTGCTACCAGTACGAAACATATTTGACTATATTTCAGGTACATCATCTCTAAGTAAATTAGCAGATAGGATTTTTCTATGCGCATATATATTAGCATTTTTATATTTGTCTTTTGATAAAAAAAAATCCGTATATCCTGAATACATAGGTCAGGTACAATTATATTTAGGGACAAAGCACAATATGTGGAAATTCTACGAAAAAATTAAGCAAATATTTGATTTTCCATCAATTTGATATTTTTTTATGGATGGTATTAAATGTTCCTAACATTTTTGTCATAACACGGTCATCGATCATGCAGCGGGTTTAAGCGTGCCCAATCAAAATTATGATATCAGCAACTTTGTCAAGTTTACAATTATTCCCCGCAATATACAGGGTGATAATTTGAGATCTGATAATGACTAAATTTTTATATATCAAAAAACCCAAACATGTCATTTCTTCAAAAACGCGGGGATTAAACATAAGGTATTTTATGGACCACTCTCATCCACCCCTGAAGCACTACCCTGATTTACTTTAAAATCTACCCCGTTTATCAGAAACGCTTTCGAAGTTGGAGCCACGCTGTGGCAGTAAGTGGCAGGCGATCGCTTTTGGCGGCAGGCGTAAGAGCCTTTTCCGAACGCATACAGCCAATCGGGATGCGCCGGTATCGCTGAAGGCGTGGCGAAATTTGAAATGCTAGTTTGCCCATGTCTTTACGATGCAATGAACTGCTTTCAACTGCTCTGGTGGTGCAGTGGTCAGATCCTGTCGGTGTTTTCTTATTTTTTTATTTTTTTAAGGTTATGTGTCTAAAAAGTTTCAATGGTTTTTCTTTGTGGTGAGAGGGAAAATGTATGTCTTGTGTAGAGATATTTAAAATGCTCTTTGCTACCGAGATTATAGAATATATCGCAAATGAAACTCAAAACTATGCCCACTGCTGTAACCACAATGGTTAGTAAAAAAGAAACTTGTGCAATTTGTCAATTTTGAACTGATTTTGACAAGATGACAATAATAATGTCATATCGTTTAATTACTTGTTACTAGTCTTTTCGTTAGTGTGATATTGAGGTGTTATTAGGTACATAATTGATTTGTTTGTGAGTTATTATATATCTACGATTTAGTATTATGCGTTGGGGACAAGAGGCACTCCGCGTTAATGGTGAATATGTCTGAGATGTGTCCACCAACTGCAACGTGCAGAGATCGGTTCTTAAGGAAACTGGCAAGCCAGCTGCAGAGAGAGGCTCGCAGTCCGAAGGACGGCAGTTTGTTGCACAGTTCATCATGCCAAACTTTGTCGAATGCTTTCGAAATATCCAACGCAATCGTTCGAGATTCTTCGTAGTTCTCAATTGCCCTACTCCATATATGAGTGACATAGGCCAATATATCTCCTGTCGATCTCTCTTTGCGAAAGCCGTATTGATTACACGTTCTATGACTTTGGAGATTATTGGAAGCAAGGCAATTGGGCGATAGTTTAAGGGCATGGTTTTCTTGCCTTTTTTTGGAACACGTGGCACTCGAGCGAATATAGAACATATCTACACTATCCGATAAAGCATGAATATTACGTTCACTGATGTATCATCATACTTTGATTATGATGAATCAATGATCAGATATTACGGGCGTAAACCATTTATCCGCGGAAAGCCAATGCGATTCAGGTGCAAAATGTGGGTTTGAATTCAGCTGAGGAATATTTGGTTGACTATGGTTTACATTAGGAAAAAGACACATGAGGAAACGAAAAATATGAATACCTTTTGGGAAATATGATTGATCTTTCGTGGCCATGTTCACACATATGATCCATATCCAATTCTGCCATATATGCTACATGTCTAGAGACTCCATCGATGCCTTTACGATCAAAACCTTCTACTATGCGGCTGTTCATTCTGTGCTGGCCTGTGGTTTGTATGTTTGGGGAAACTCATGTAGTATTGAAAGGGTGTTAATTAGTAAAAAGCGCATAATTCGCACTATGTTTAGACTGCAATTCAGACAATCATGTCGCCTAACTTTTGTAAGGCAAAAAATCCCAACAGTAATAAATATTATTTATATCTTACAATGTGCTAGTCAGATTTTCAAAAATTCAAAAAATTATGATAAATGTGGGGACATAAATTATTATAAAACTCGAAATGCTAATAAACTCTATGTCCCTATGGCGCGACTGACCCAGGTACAGGATGGTCCTATAATTACCTCTCTGAAGATATTTAATCATCTTCCGCAATTTATTAAGGATGCTAAAACTTTTTCTGTATTTAGGAAGACTTTAAAAACCACGGTAGCGAACTTTGCTTTTTATTCCTTAACAGAGTATTTTTTGTGTAATTTTAATTAAATTTTAGTTTGTGACGGTAGCTGGGTTAGTATTGAGGTTATTAAGCTAAAAATGTCACCTGAAGATTTTGAATTTTTGATATCAAAAATTAATTCACAAATATTCAAGAAAGCTACACATTTACATTATAGATATTGTATTCTCGTTGAACTTAAATTAGTCATAGCACCCAAAATTTATCGCATATCTTTTTGAATATTTCTTAAAAGCGTACAGTTCAGCGTCAAATTTTGCAGCTTTATCCCGTTTCAGCTGAGTTAGTATCTATTACGGATACCGAAATCCCCATACCTAGACACGAATATATAACGCCTTTTATAGACAAATTTCCAAAATTCTGACTATTTGAGAGATGGTTTCTTCACAGGTTTGTCTACGTTTAGAAGGAATGATATTGTAACCAGCAAATTTTAAAGGCGACGTAACTTTGGAATAGGCGAGGACGTGACAACCCTGCATGGCGTAGAGGGCGCAGTGAAGGGGTGATGGCGGCTTTCTGATTGGTGGATGTCGATCGACTACTGCATGGCGGCGCGCGGCGGTGTGGTGTCATGAAGTGATGATCAGGATGAGTGTACTTGCTAAGGCTTAAGGTGAAAATATTAGTGGCTGTAATAATAAAGGCGAAATAAAACGAGTTAGTAAAAAGTGTTGTTTACAATATATAATAAAGCTCTCCTAACTTGGGCTTTGAATTTAAATTAGATTTTTTTTTCATTTTGTTTATCATTGGAGTAAAAAAATGTCAAGAAATCAGGAAAAGTC
Source organism: Pissodes strobi (assembly GCA_016904865.1). Classification (NCBI taxonomy): domain Eukaryota; kingdom Metazoa; phylum Arthropoda; class Insecta; order Coleoptera; family Curculionidae; genus Pissodes; species Pissodes strobi. Next base: position 23,706 of record MU184162.1, on the reverse strand, counting down.
TTGTGCAACTCTATTATATTTCTAATTCATTACTTTCAAATGAAGTGTCACAAAGTATACACTGTAATATAAGCAAAAGAATTTAACGTCACTGGCATGACGTCATTACAAATCCTGACCTCAGACTGTCTTGGATACATCTGTTTCGATTGAATCAGTCAGGAGTTCGAATATTTTCCAAAGGTATGGTACAAGTATGTGGATGACATTTTCGCGATTTTCGACACAAAAACCGCTAATATCGAAGATTTTGTAACCAAACTAAACAAACGTTTCCCCACCATTAAATTTACTTATGAAGTCGAGAACAATGGTCAACTTCCATTTTTTGATACTTTAGTGAATAGGAACGATAATAACCCACTAGTACTTGATATTTATAGAAAAATTACTGCCGCTATCCGATATATTCCTAATGACTTCTTCCACTGCGACCAACACAAAATGGCCAGTTTTCACCGCATGGTTAACTTTCTTCTCAGCAGAGAAATATTTAATAATCAAAACTTAAGAATATAGCGAAAGTTAATGGTTGCAATACTAACTTAATAAATAGACTAATTAATAGGCATTTGTTTAAAAAGATCATTCGTGATTCCACTTCTTTCGTCAATCAGGATGAAAATACAAAATATGTCTCGATACTATATAATCCTCAGTATACTAGAGGACTCCAAAAAGTCTTTAAGGAAGTAGGTTTAAAATTAATATACCAAACTCAGTTTAACATTAAGAAATTATTAGGTGGTCCAAAGGACAAAATTGAAATATTAGAAAGAAGTGGAATATAAGAAATTGGATGCATGGATTGTAACCAAAAATATGTTGGGCAAACTAGAAAATCTATACAAACGAGATTGAAGGAACACATAGCTCATTTAAAGTATGGTAGAACAGAAAAGTCAAGTGTTGCCGAGCATGCTTTTGATAATAATTATAGAATAACAAAACACGTTGACAGACAGTAACTGCTATAGCAGTAATCTTTGTGCGATGTAAGGGGTCGCCTACTGCTATTGCAGTATTAAATTTTGCCGTGTGTTGGTCATGTCTGCTATAGCAGTATAAATCTGCATAAGAGCCCACGTTTTTTAAAGATTACTGTCCCAGAGCATGTGCGTAAAAATGTGGGCACTGTCCTCCTACAGCAAAAGTACGTTAAGTAGCTGACACGTGTTTCCTATAGGGCGGAGGGGATATACCAGCGCGCCCAACTGCTATGGCAGTAACTGGCCACTTGAAGTGTACGCGATCAGTCAAGTTGTGTCCTGCAAGGCGTATACATGAATGGTTTATTATTTTTACCGTTTACGTCGTGAGGTTTTTGCATAGTGAACTGTTTCTTTGTATTGTGGGTTGTGGTTATGGATCCTAAAGAGGCAGATAGACTTTTGAAATTATTTGACGAAGTATCAAGCGGCGAGTATGAAGAAAGCGATTCTGAAAAAACGGATCCATATGAAGATAATGATGGCGAATTCGATGTTAGAGACCCCACGTTCCAACCTTTTTCTGCAAGTAGCAGCTCTGACAATGATAGCATGGATAACGGAACTGATGAACCTCATGAAAGAACTGAAATTGAACTTGGTAAGTATTTACATGGGATTATTATAACAAAGTAAAGGAATGCACGTTTTTAGATATTTAAAAAAGCTAAGAAGTGTTGAAAAAGTGTGATTTTCTGTGAAATTTTGTTTTCTATAGTATTTCGTGTCGGGTACTAAAGGGAGCAGAAAAACGATTTTTTTGGTGACAATACAATATTATGAAACCAATACGGGGGTTGATATATATTTACAAATTCATAACTTTTGAACCAAAGCAGCTACGATCATACAGTTTTCAGATTTGAATTTTTCGTCTTTATCAATGAAGATTACGATATTACAAAAGGTTTTTCAAAATTAAATATATTGATATTATAATAGTATTTTAAATAATTCTTTTTTTTTAGAATCTTACCTCGAATCTGACGAAAGTGAGTGGATGGAAGATGCAAGAGATATACCCGATTTGCAGTTTGATAACGATTCTGCAGGCATCAAATTAAACATAACGGATGATATGAACGCTTTGGATCTCTTCAAAAAGCTCTGAACTGATGACGTCATAGAATTATTATTACGCTGTTCTAATAGGTATGGACAAAAGCTGTCAAACAGTATAAGACCACACAAAAAACATGCAAGAGCTGCCAATTTTGTTCCCATTACGAAGGAAGAATTAGAAATATTCATAGGGCTTACACTCCTTAGGGCACAGATAGGTTTTCCAGAATTACGGAAAGCATTTAGTGTAGACGCTCTCTATTATCACCCTATTTTCACCCATTTTATGTCAGGCAGACGATACGAGCGCATTCTGAGATGTCTCTGCTGTTATGAGACTGAAGGTGATGAAAAATTATATAAGATCACTCCACTATTAGATATTTTGCTGCAAAATTTTCAAGATGCTTATTCTCCTGAAGAACATATATGTTTAGATGAATCTTTATTGCTCTTTCGTGGTCGCCTAAGCTTCAGGCAGTATATTAGAAACAAAAAAGCAAGATATGGCATTAAGTTTTTTGAAATTTGTGCCCCAAATGGTTATGTTTTTAATATTGAAATATACAAGGGGAAACAAGAGGTCATAGAAACTGGATCTAAAATTGATTCCCTGGTTATGAGACTGATGAGTCCATACCTAAATAGAGGCCATCATCTTATAATGGATATTTTTTACAATAGCGTGAATCTATCTGAAAATTTGCTTCGAAAAAATAAAACACACACAACCGGGACTCTACGAGCTAGTAGAAAGGGGAACCCAAAATTGGTGACTATGCAGAAATTAAAAAAAGGCGAACACATTTGGAGGAGGCGTCGTGGAATCTACGTTTCAAAGTGGCGGGATAATAGAGACGTACTACTTATAACTACCAAGTATCACCCACAAATGATTGAGATCAGCAATCGTTACGGTCAGGTAATTTTCGCTAGTTTTTGTGTTTTACCAGTTTTTAATAAAAAAATTTGTTTTAGATTAAAAAGAAGCCCCTGGAAGTTGCTGAATACAATAGGTACATGTCAGGAGTTGACCGCTCCGATCAGCTTACTTCATACTATTCTTGTCCAAGGAAGACTGTACGGTGGTACAAAAAAATAATATTCCACTTGCTGGATGTAACAATTCTTAATGCATTCCTTATATACAAGGTTAAAATAAAATCTAAAGCAAGGTTACTTCAATTTCGCGAAGAAATTATTCGGCGCTTACTTAAAATTCCATCAGAGTTACAAAATGGTAGACTACTAGTAGCCCCTAATTCTTCAGCTGTGCATGATAATCGACGGCTCAGGGGAGGAGAAGCTGGGATGTCACATTTTCCAGAAAATATCCCATTACCATCCGAAAATTATAAAAGATCAAAATATTATCTAAACTGCAAAGAGTGCTTGACAAAAAATAAAAGGGTTCAAACTTCCTATAGATGCAAGGGATGTGATGAAAAACCTGCCTTATGCCCTAGCTGTTTTGAGCCCTACCATGCATAAAAGTAGTTTATATTATTTTATATTTTATAGTTTCTTTTGTGAACTTAAATAAATAAAAAAAAATCATTTTACAACTTTATTTATTATTTTTTAAATTACTGCTATAGAAGTAAATTTTCTTACTGCTACTGCAGTTGCCGTGACCCCCCACACAGCCAAGTGGTCATATGATGGGTCACGTCTGCTATAGCAGTAGTACTTTTGAATCATGTAATTCGCCTCTATATGGCATCAGTATTATTCAGTTAAAATATCATTAAAATCGGTCCAGTGGTTCCCGGAATATTGCAGTGATTTTATAAGCGCACCTTATGATATCCTGCTGTCCGTCAACGTGTTAACATTAAGAAATTATTAGGTGTTCCAAAGGACAAAATTGAAATATTAGAAAGAAGTGGAATATAAGAAATTGGATGCATGGATTGTAACCAAAAATATGTTGGGCAAACTAGAAAATCTATACAAACGAGATTGAAGGAACACATAGCTCATTTAAAGTATGGTAGAACAGAAAAGTCAAGTGTTGCCGAGCATGCTTTTGATAATAATTATAGAATAACAATTAAAAATTTAAAATTAATTCATAATATAACTATAAGGAGATTATTAGATGCATATGAAAGTATAGAAATTATTAAATGTAAGAATAGTTTAAATAGAGATAGAGGGCCTATTCCGTATAGTCCATTTATTGGTTGATCAAGCGTGACTAGTGGGATTCCAGCATTGGTTCCTTTGGTTCCGCTTGATTAAGCAAACATTTAGAATAAAAGAGAGTTAGGTAGATTTTAAATTTAGTTTTAATCATCTCCTGATGATGCTAACATGGTTAGCGAAAAAAAAGCGAAAAAAAAGTTTTAAACAAAAGTTGCTCGGATTTACTTAAATTTTTAAACTATTATATTTTTATATATACAGGGTCTTTGTATTTTCGTGGACAAGAATCAACTTCCGTATTTTAAACAGAATACCCTGTATATTAATGCACTTTTGAATTCCTCGAAAAATTCTAGATATATGTTATATATTATATCCTATACCTAAGTCTAACCGTTTTTGACATTATTTTGAATTTTATGCCAAAAATGCCGTTTGCCAGGTCTAAATAATATAACTATCAATTTCTCCTATTGAAAGCATTTATTATTTAATTGGAGTTGGTTTCCTTGTACAAAGGGATCTACTTTAGTAACTTTTATTGGCAATTTTAGAATAAATAAATACAGGGTGAACAGAAACTAACATTAAAAATTTTAATGCAAAAATCGTTAAATGGAAACCCCCTATTTTTATAATTATTTCATCTTAATTAGCATAAAAAATAAGGGTGACTTTGTATAAAGTTGTCTATTCGAAAAGCTTGTAGTTTTAGAAGTATTGGCTATTTAACATGTTTCTATTGTAAAAATGCTATACGGCTTTTAAGTTATATTATTAGTTAGCCTTGACGGAGAGGCGTGGCAAAAAATCAATCGAGCACTAAAGAAATGACACTATTTCATATCGTCTGACAATACACCTACTTATTACCCCAGCCGGCACGATTAAGTTATTAACCTTTCGTCGAGCGCCGCTCTTCTAGCAGATACAACGATCTTTCTTTTGCATCGTGTATCTAAGCTGTAGTCTACTCGAGCTGACTTTACACGAACGGGCGTTAAATGTCCGAACATAGACAGCTTCGAGGGTTACATACGTAGATACCTCAGCCTTTTTCACTATTCAGCAAAAACTGTGCTGAATGTGTAGTTATTATTTCATATGAAAACGTTTTTGAGCAAATAGTTTCTAACGGCGAATACATTTGCTTTCATTCTCCATGTAAATGAATATAGGTATTAATCTTACTGAATGTACTGAAATGGTGTCGTTACACTCCAGAAAGTAATGATTTATTTTCAACGCTGATGATTATAGTAGGAAATTTCCAGTTTATATTACAACAGAGTCAATGTACCTTGTTACACAATACATTTTATAACTCAATATCATTATTTTCTTTTAAGTTGCTGAGTAATATAATGTAATAATTTAATCGACTAACCAAACAATACAATACATTGTTTTTATATATGTTTAAACAATAATAGAAAGCCTGAATTAATATGTATATAGCCTTAAAATATTTGCATAAAATAGTCAAATGTAATCATTTGTTTCCATCGGCAATTCAGCAACCGGTACAACCGCATAAGTTTACATTTGTTTATAAGTAGTTTGGTATTTTGCAAATTGCTGTACTGTGACACCTGATCTTTATATTTAATGAACCTATATTATTTATTACTCCACCTTTTACTATAAGTAATACAGCGTCACGGAATTATGCTCTTCGTGCTGGATACCGAGGGGCTATGAAGCTTAGTATGATCAATCTACTGTGGTGAGAAGTGATTGTAAAGAAGGCACTTCGGTAAAAACAATAGCATGTCTAACACTCAATGCATTTACACTTTATCCGATTATCATAATGTGGATGTCTTTATTTGAGGTATGCTTGAATTATGTATTAGTCTTAACACTTATAAATGCTTTTAAGAATTATGTTGTGTCTTATTGGCTATCGAATTTAGGTTACTATTTTAGCATCTCTGCTGATTTAACGGCAGACTAGTTTAATTTGATTATCACTCAGAGATCTACTCACTTCAGATAGGTACAGATACTAACTTAGAGCATCAACGGATTTATTTAAGGTTTGATTTTGCTACTTAGAGAGGATCACCCAGGGGGGCCCACCCATGTTTCCTTGCATATGAGCACTGGGGTGCTTAACCAGAGACGCCTCTTTCAGATATCGGACTTAAGCGCCACTTACGGTTTCTGGTTATAAGTTTAGAATATCGAGAGGGGGCTCCAACTGTAAATAGGCATATGTATACTAGATGAAGGGATGTGGTGTGAGCCTTGAGAAATTAGCCGACCGCTGCAAAATGCTTATGATTCTTGGCAGAACCCTCTTTTATTTCTCATTCTAAAATATAATGGAAATGATATAGGTAACTTTTAAAAACATATCACAAAAATAACGTTCTTCACATTAAACCTTATATATTGCAATATTTTTTATTAAAAGATTGTAAAGGGTCTTTTGTTGTATTCGTTGTAGATTCTGCTCCAAGCGCCATAGTAAGGACTTTTCGGATCTTGTCGAACAACCAAGTCATCTCCGATGTCTAGATATTGGAAGTTGTCTGACTCAATTGTAGGCCATGTAACATTTTGAAGTAACTCTGATGATTCTGGGGTTGGATTTCTGCAAAATAGTTAATATAAAATAGATTAATTGGTTTGATGCGACCACGACATAACGGACAGTGGGAAAATGATCAAAGGTAGATACATTAAAGCTGTATAGCGAAATTATGTCATTTCAATTATGATACGTTTTACTAACCTACACTTCAATAGAAGTCATTCATTATTTGAACAGCTCGTTGTGCAAAGCTAAGGTGGATTAAATCTGAATATAATATAGTACAACATTCTTTTAAGACACTACACATGCTTAGCAAACTTTATATAAATTGCTACTCAGTATCAGAAAGCAGCCCATTTTTAAATGAGAGGTAATCCATAGAATTTAGGAGCCAGCTTTCAATTTTAGTTTTGTTTAAGAGCCAGGTTGAAATGTTGCAGTTTTTGACATTTACTATGCCATTAGAAATGAATGGCATGGTACCCAACGGATATTTATAATAATATACAAGGTGATTCCGGAGGAAATATCAATATGTAAGCTAGGTATTCAGGAACCCAAAATAAACAATCAATACAGAAATACAGGGGTAAATAAGATTTAATTTGTTCTTTATTAAATTATTATCATAAGCATTGAAGTTAAGGCCCGGTACTTTCACTTGCAGATAGGTGTACTTATTCTAAAGAATAAATATGATCTGAGGAATAAGCAAGAAATCGGTATTTTCACTTACGCATAGCGATAACCAATGGATAAACGACCGATATCTATAGAATAACTTATTGGGTAGTCCGACCTGAGAATAAACTATTAATCTAATGGATAAAGTAAACGTCATATATTTGACAGAATTTCTAGCTCTAACCAATATTTTTCTTCCCCTGTTTGATGCTTATGTGATTTGAAAAGTTATCCTGTTTGGCAATATCTTTTTGTGAAAAACACCCTCATATTATAAGTATGTAGGTACAAATATTTGAAAAAAAAACATATTTACTTGTAATAACAATTATACGGGTATAGTAGTAACACATTGTTTGCTTGTTACAGAATGGATTTTTTTTGAAGAGTTTGAAATATTTAATGATCCTGATGTTAAGTTGATTGACCTTGTTGAGGATATAAATCCAGAACGTTCATATATCTTGAGGCCAAGAATTGATCATTTCAATCATTGGAATGACGTTGAATTTTTCAACAGATTTCGATTTTCAAAAGCTACTGTAACATTGCTATTTGGTCTTATTGAAGAGAAGCTAAGTAACAGAACAGAAAGGTAAGTTCTTAAAATAACTGTTACCTAGTTATTTTTCAATTATTGTGGAGGAAATTTCTACCATTAAGGACTCAATAATTTGTAATTATGTTGCTTCAAATCTTTTTTTCTTTCAGGAATCTAGATCGAGCTGTCAGTCCATTAAACAAATTATTACTTTCTTTACGGTTTTTGACAACTGGGGATTTCTACATAACTCTTGGTGATTTCAGTGGCGTTCACAAAACTACGGCGGAACGGATCATAAAGAAGGTAATTACACTTATATGCAATTTATTTCCCCAGTTGGTACATCTACCACGAACGCAGGAAGAACAGCAGGAAATAAAAAGAGATTTTTTCAATTTGTCTCACTTTCCACGAGTCATAGGGGCAATTGACTGTACCCATGTGAAGATAATGTCTCCAGGGGGTGACAATGCTGAAATATTTAGAAATCGTAAGGGCTACTATTCACTAAATTGTCAAGTAGTTTGCAGCGCAAAACTGAAGATACTTGATATAGTTAGCCGTTGGCCTGGGTCTGCCAATGATAGTCATATATTTCAAAACGGGTCTATCAAAATGAGACTACAAAATGGAGAGTTAGGAAATGGAGTTCTGCTAGGTCACCGAGGTTACGCAGTTCAGGCCTACCTACTTACACCATTAGATGAACCCCAAAATGAGGCTGTAGTGTATACAATGAGGCACAAATTAGATCACGTAATGTAATAGAACGTCTTTTTGGAGTATGGAAAAAAAGATTTCCAATTCTGTCTGTTGGTATTAGATGTAAAACAGGGTGGGTCCAAATGATAATTGTAGCTTGTGCTGTCTTACACAATATTGCAGTTGACAATAATGAACTAAATTTTGATAATTACGACCTTGAAGAAAATTTTGATTTTGAACAAAACCATCATCCCGGAGAAAGATATGAAGGTGCTAGAATGCCTTTTATAGATTATTTTCAACAGCTGTTAAATCAAAGAAATCTTTAAATAATTTATATAATATTTTGTATCTATGCTTGTATGTTGTACATACTTATTAACATTGACAGGGAACACACTGTATAATGCAACTGTGTATCAAGTAAATTAATTAAAAATATAAAATCACTTTATTTATACCATCAAACATCTAAATAAATTTAAGTACTATTTTGCTTCAACTTTAACTCAAATTCTAAATCTAATAGTTTTATTTCCCTGTCGTGTTTTTCTATGGCTCGTCTCTCTTCTTGTTTTACATATTCCAGTTGTTGTCTGAGCAGTTCTTCACGACGACATAAAATATTGTCAAGTTTTTTATTTCTTTCTCTGCCTTTTTTATTATTTGTGGTTAAGCATGGGCTTTTCCTTGTTTTTAATAACTTGGATGACCAATCTTTCCATGCCTTATTCGTTCTCGTTTTTGTGTTTTCATTCTCAATATTTTCCACAATCTAAGATGTAGGTTGAAGCTCAGGTATGGAATGATTAGTACTGTCTTCTTCACCAGGATTTTCCTTATTGTTTTTTCCAACTTCATTTTCCTCACTGTCTTTTACAATGATCATAGGCAAATCATATGTTTCAATTTCGTCCTGAGTAATTATTGTTTCATTTTCACACACGTCTATATGTTTTTCACCAGTAACTATTGTTTGGGGAAGGATACTATCCGAATCAAATAAGGAAGGTAAACCATTTACTGAAAGACTGAGGACTTTAATTCTTTCTCTGGCCCATCGATAATTACATATTCTGGCTTTCCTCCACCAGTTTTCATTGCCTCGGCCTTCTTTTTATTAACTTTCTTCTTCAAATCTTTTTTCATGCCATCATATTTGTGTCATAATGTTTCGACGGACCTGAATGTCTGTCCCGAGGATGCATTAAAGATCTCTCCAATTTTTTGCCAAGTTTGATTTTTTAGCTTCCAAACGTCAGAATCCGTTTCTTTGTTTTCTAATACATTTTTTTCTTTTAAAGCCAATCTAAGTAACAGACGGACCTCTTCGGTACTGAAATTTGCAGACCGAAACCGCTTCTTCTTCTCGCCTGTGGCCGCCGACATGACGAATATTTACTTTAACAGTAATGAATGCTAATGATTGATTATGCTTGTCATTGTCATAATCTAAATGACAATTTACATTATTCCATATATTTACCGCCAAAGCAAAGTCAAGTTCTATTTGCGTCTAACACATCGGATTTCTGAGACGCCTTTATTCATCCATGTTTAATAATTCATATGGCAACTATTGCGAATGGGAGTGTCTATTGTTATGATCATTGAATAGTTACCTATTGGATAACTTTCAATGAAAGTGTCCAAATAAGCTATCCATCAGTTTATAACCAGTTGTTTATTTATTTGACGAATTGTTATTTGTCAGATAAAGTAGATTTACGTGAAGGTGAAAGTACCGGGCCGGGTAGTAAATTTTAGAAAAATGCCCTATCTAAGAACATTGTGAAACCTGAAAATAAATTGCCTTAACTCAACTTCACCTTGACTTCATTACCAAAATAAACATCAAAGATCCTACTTAAGCTATTTATTTAGATAATAAATATATTTCGAGACATTACGTGCACAATAGAACATTTATTAGGACTCAAAATTAATTGAGATTATAGTATCGCAATTAACCCTTTGTTGCCCAACTAAAAAAAATAAACGTTAATTTTTGCAATTTTTGTGTTTTTTTTGAAAGGCACACCTTTAAAAGGCTGGCTAATTTTTAATCTATTTTTTTCCATAACTTTTTTTATGAAAAAATATGCCGGTACTGCAAAGTACCGTTGGACTACCATAAACACTGGCTACCTACATCTTGACCTACAGGAAAAGAAACGAATATTATAAATCGAAGATATGTTTTTATTTATTTTTCTTTAGTTCAGTGATTAACATCATGAAAAATAGCGAAACAATTATTTTTTTCATTACAGCATAAAAAAATATTGCATGGAGAACATACAGAATGAGGTCTAGAATGGGTGCCACAGACTTCACATCTGCCATGATTTTCTTTATAGATGACCCAATGTGTCCCTCTGTTACTCAGGTGAACATATGCTGAAATAGAATATGAAGCTCCCCTCCCCGCCTTTTCTATTGTTGAATCGTCACGATCTGCTCTCGACTTCCTCTTTTGGGAGTTTTATATTTTTGTTGAGTAATTAGACCCATCGCTACTGATCTGCGATGTTCAAGTAAGGATATTCTTTCTCTAAGATCACAGAATATTACATAGGAATTGACAAAAGTAATATCTATCAAACCCCAAAATATTCGATGTCAGCACTTTTTCGAACGGCGCGTTAACACCATAGACAGACCATACAAGCGATCTACATGGTCAATGCCTCCCAGGAACATATTGTAGTCGCGTATGACAGAAGGCGCAGATACTTGAAGTTTTGTCCGGCCTTTTTGAGTACGTGTCACTGTCAGGTCTTCGCTTCCGTGATAATTGCTAGCTAAATATACAATTTTGTTATCTTTCCACTTCCAAATTCCTATATCCATGCTTGAAATTCTGTAATCGTAACTACCTCTTTGCATATCCTTGTTAGCACTAAAATTTTTTGGCAAACCTTTTTTATTCCCACGAATAGTACTACATGCCAATGTTTTTTCAACTTTTAATTTTTCCAAGAGGGAAAGCGAAGTAAAAAGTTATCAAAGAAAATTATTCTATTTTTGTCCCACTCTTGCTCCGTAAAGTTGCAAAACCACTCGTTCTCCGAGAGAATTTTTTTTTAATTTTTCTTCCATTTCGGAGTGTTTCCCTGATAAATTTCAAATTTCATAATATAACCACAAGCACCAAATTTTGTAACCACGTTTGATAGGTTTCATTGGGTTGTACTGTTTTAGAGAACTCCTTCCCTTGAATGTTATCATTGATTCATCAACTGATATTTCGCGTGTCCCCATGTATGTCTGAGAAAATATAGCATTCAAAGAATTAACCATTGCTCTTAGTTTGAAAAATTTATCTGTATTTCATTGCGGAATTTTGCTGTTATCTTTTACATGAAGATTGTTAGGGATGAAGTCGAATCGATTCCTGCTCATTGCATTTGAAACAACAGGCACTCCCAAATCAGGGGATGTTGCCCAATAATGTCGCCAATTAGGCTATTTGTGGTACCCCATTGACATATTTATACCCAAGAATGTTAATAATTCGTTCTTTTTCAAATTTAAGGTTTTCCCATTTTGCGAGGCATACAAATTACTTTGTTACAAAAGGATATCTAATATTGGATCCAATAAGGATAAAATTATATCAGTACCTGTTTCGCAAGCAGCAAAATAATCTTCTATAGGTTCTTCTTGTTGTCATATTCTTCTTCCGCCATTTCCTGTCAGTAACTTCTCCTCCATTCTTGGACATCAAAGTTTTCTAGCTCCGAATTTGCTTCATCGTCAGGAACATTTCTCTGATTTTCGCCAATATCATTTTCATTAATTTGTAGTTCTTGATCACCTTGTTCTGCATATGCCTGCTGATCCGCAAGAGGATCATTATCCAAATCATCATCCGATTCTGGTTCATTGTCTGTTAGGATATTGTTGTCTTCTGGTATATCGCCATAGATAAAACTTTCGATAATTTCCAAAAGTTCTTTGTCACTGAGGAATCTTTTAGTATATGCTGCCATCTATAATAAAAGAAAACCGGTGAATGATGGAAACAGTACTTGTTTTTATAGAGCAACAATAAATTTGATATTCAAACACAAAAATTCATAAAACTGCATATTCTTAATGTATCCTCCTATCCTTTAGTTTCAGCGCCGCACTTCTAGTTTTTTTTTGCAAAAACAATCTCTAAATTAAAAATAATAGTCAAAAAATCTATAATACATACCTGTCCGGGGATTGTATCAACTCGTATAAAAACAAACTTTTCACAGCCCGATGGTACTTTGAAGTCCTTGCCACTCTAATTGACTGCACACAAAAATTAATAACTATTTTGCCGCAAATATGAATTATTAATCTCGCTATATGTATATTTCTTCCGAACAACAGGTTTACTGGTGCGAAAAATCGTTTTTGGAGCCAAAATAACACTTAACAATGTACGAGCTAGAATCGTTATGTGAACGCTTTGATAGTCACCTCATAACCTAATAAATCTAGCGAATTTCGGTGTTGCTAAAGCAGATCGCGCGAATAATGTGCAATGTAACTGGTATATTTAAGTACCAACGGGCGATTTCTTATGTTTGAAGTTTACATATAAAATATGAATGTTTTTATTAGGTGGTACTTGTATGTGCCGTTGGTCAACAAAGGATAAGATTCTTTAAAATTAGTCTCACCCAAATTATAAAACCTTTAACCTTAAATTCGAAATCATCAATACTGCCTAACTAAAACCTGAATTTATAAAGTTCTTACTAATTAGCTGACGATCACAGAACGCCCTAAATAAAGAGTAATCCCCTAAATAAAAACAGTTAAAAATTAATGCCATGGCAGCGATAATATCAGTGGAAAAATAAACAGTTAAAAATATATTGAATCAAATAAATTAATCTGTGAAGAAAATAGGTAGGTAAATCGAAGTGAGCTCAATTCGGTAACCTACTATGCTCAAAAAACTAAAGTGGTAGTTATGTAAGACAGTCTACTACCATTACACTTACAGCCAATTACAGCATTTAAGTGAGTATACAAAATACAAAAAGTAATTACAATAATATCAGCAAGACATTTGCTAACCGAGCTAATATCAGATACGGTAATGAAGAAAGTAAGTATTAATGAATCAAGTAACGGTAAGAAACGGTAATAGGTATGGATATGGATATGGAACGACTCTTAAAATCATATAATGATAAGTTCAATAAAAAAAGGTAAGTATTTATTTGACCACTGCAAGGGCGTAGCATTTGTAAATGTCCGTAATCCAAAAAAAAAATCAGATAATTACAGTGATATTGGCAAGACACTGGCTAATCAAGACTCAGATCCGGCAGTGAAGGAAGTCTGTATTAATTAATCAAATAACGATAAGAAACAGTACTAGAGACAATAAGAATTAAACCGATTAAAAGTCATTTAACGGTATATTGGATAAAAATAAGATAGGTAATTATAGGGCCTACTTGTATGTCCTTTTCACCTGATCACACGTAGTTGGAATTCCTAGCAGTGGTTGGTGGCTATTTCCCAACCTACGCGGCTACTTGGCTGGCCTCAATTAAGGTTTTTTAGTGCTTCCTGTGCAGCTGCACGTCACACCATGCGATCAGCATCACTTCGACAAAGAGGTCTCAAACGAGCAGAAATGAAACTTGAAAAACTGTCTAGGCCCGGAAAATACCGGGCGGAGGAAGAAGGTTCAGCCCCAAAGAAGGACCCTAGTTAAATTATAAGTAATTTGAACTATCTAATATAGAAACACAAGGATGTAACATACCTTTTAGAAGGGACACATTACATAAAGTACATCTACGGGACGACATTGGCGATAATACGAGAAAATATTAATGGCTGTCTGCTTGCCAATTTCTAGCGATAAATTTATACGAAAAATTGACTCTTCTTCTCTCCGCGACCATGCCAATTACCAAAAAATATATTAGACATCCGTCAAGAGAACGTTCGAAACGGAGGTACGGCTACGAGCACTTCGGAACTGTATTTGTCGATAGCGGTTGGGTGCGTTCCAATATTCCAAAGTATGGAGTAGTTAATGTTTTAATTTTTAAGATATAAATTCGAAGTTCAGAATAGGTATGTTAGGTTCTAATGTAAGGTAAAGATAATATCAACCATATAAATTCACCAGTGAGATGGAAGAAACTGCATTTCTGGGTTTGGTAGCATTTACAACGCTACACATTGTCATCGTGTCCAGAATTTCTGATAATTCCTTGAGAAACATTATAGGTTATGCAGAGGGAGGTCAAATCTTGCAATTCCGAAATATCTGCCCCACTTTCCGAATCGGAAATAGCTCGATAGAAGGGTTTCCCAACAAGTTTTTACCACCGCCGGAGAATCTGGTGTGTTCCAAGTGGGAGAATTGTATCTAAACGGGAATCGGGATTTAATGTTGATCAAGAGGATATTTAGCCTCAGGAATTTGTGCTAGCGTTTAATAGGGACCTTTCAGAGACCCCCTGCATATTGTAAAACGCACATACTTAACGCCGTCGAAAATGATCCAAGCATAAGTAGAAAACTGTGCTCACTACAGTTTACAAGTATGAATTTTCTTAAACAGCAACTTCCCAAACCGATGGATTGGTGGAGGCGGTCCGTGGGCGTGGTTTAAATCTTTGATATATTCAGGTATTCATTAGAGGTGCATTACTCGATCGAATATTAAATGCAGCAGCAATGACAAGAAACATATCTGCAAGCATTCATCGAACGATGCGAGCTATTCATCAGAAATAAACCCCTGTTCCTTGTAACGGTTGATATTGAAACCCATGTATGTCTATAGGAACTTTTATATTTATTTTGGGTCCCTAAATACGTACCTAAAATATTGACAAGGAACTATATACCTATTATAGTTCATTTTCGAGAAATTCCTCGTTGTATAATCAAAGACAAGCTATTTTATGGTGTCTCTTTTAGGTAGCTTTATGTTTCTTGTAATTTGATGTAGAAATATTATAGGAACAAAAAGTAAATAAAATATATAAACACTTAAATAAAAATAGAGTATTATGACAAAATTTTATGAGAATAAAAAAATAACATTGAAAAGGAATAAATATTTTGGGCGAAGATTTCAAGCTGATCTATTTAATGACATATACTTACAAGTATTTAGCAAAGTTAGTCCAAAGTGTAATAGTTCTCTCATGTGCCAATATATCAGTCTCTGGAAAAACTGACAAGTTCGCATTTGTATAGGTACTAGATACTACTTTCCAAATATATTTGTCATCCTCGCCATGACCAACTAGGCCAGCACCTAAATGTTTAAAGAAAAATAATTTTTAAATCAAAATGGATTTATCTTTCTCGTGGATTTCAAATCTTATGGTGATTACACAATACTCTCCAATCGATTGACAATTTTAGGCCATATTTGACGAGTCACTGAATACTGCCAGGAGTACGTATTAAGATCATATTTTAGAAACCCTAAATGCCTTTTCTTGGAAAATTGTTTTTTTAAGATACAAATTATAATACATAATGTAAAGGTAATATAAGGCAGTTTCTTGGTATTGCTAGTTCCGGTACTTATATTTGAATTTCTATTTACCTATCATATTTTCATACTTTAACACTCCTTACATGCTTGCATAGAATACTTAAATGTTACATTCGAAAAGTATTTTTTCTTTATACACTATCATTAATAAAGTCAAATATTTAAATAATATTTTACAGATGCAGTATCATACTGGAAAAGCTTATTATGAATTTCTGTCCGATGTAAGGCATTTTTTTACTTTCTCAGAAAGTTTGCTAATGCGAGTCCATGTAATATTTCGCTGTTTTATTTTCAAACGTTAAGCAATTTAAATTTTTAAAAGAAGGATATGAGACCCAGGATGCATCTGAATACGTTGAGGTTGCAATACGATTTTTTTATTAATTAATGCGAACCTAACACCGGAGAGTCGTGTATGCAATTTCCTTCCCGGCTCCTGGTGTGGAGTTCATGAGCGCCGCCATTTCGGCCAGCTAAACTGATAAAGCTCCGCTGGTCTTATGCGGTGTTGATACTTTAATTTGCGGTTCAATCTATTGGCTTCTTGATTTTTTTTAATAACAACAATCTTTAAATTAAACTTAAATGAAACTTTAAAAAGAAGGAAGGACCATAAAAAATATTAAGTAAGGGTAAGGGTACAATATGAGGATTGTACATCAGGTTCTGTTGGTAAACTCGTCACTATATGCCTTACAACCATAAACTCTAAGCACTCCTATCCGAAGTGATCACTTTGATTTACTTAAGATTAATAGAGATATGTAAACCGAAAAGTATGAATAAGTAGCCGCACCACTAATTAATGCAATAATAATAATAATAATAATAATAATAATAATAATAATAATAATAA
>MU184161.1:111905-157463 GCA_016904865.1 Pissodes strobi | reverse complement strand
CCGCGCGCTTGTTCCTTATATGCCTCAGACTAACCAAATAAGGTCCCGTTTGTCTCCTAACTAACCAAAACTAATTCAGACTGATGCAAACTAACCAAAACTAGTCCAGACTAACGTAAACTAACCCAGATTGAGCAAAAGTAACCCATACAAATTAATTTTAAAAGACAAGCGCGCTACGCACGCCAGTAAATCAACTACAGCTAACCCAACCTAACCAACACTAACCCAAATTAACCAAAACCAACCCACACTAATCCAAACTAACCATGACTAACCAAAACTAACCCAGACTGATCCTAATTAACCAAAGTAAAGAGACAAGCGCACTACGCGCGTTTGTCTCTTCGCTACTCCAAACTAACCCAAACTAACCCAAACTAACCCAAGCTAACCCAAACTAACCAAAACTAACCCAACCTAACCCAGACTAACCATAACCAACCCATACTAACCAAAGCTAATCCAAAGTAACTAAAACTAACCCAAACTAACCCTAATTAACCAAAGTAAACAGACAAACGCGCTACGCGTGCTTGTCTCTTCGCTATCTCAAACTAAGCAAAACCAACCCACACTAACCAAAGCTAACCCAAACTAACCCTAATTAACCAAAGTAAAGAGACAAACGCGCTACGCGCGCTTGTCTCTTCGCTATTCCCAACTAAGCAATACAAACCCAGACTGACCAAAACTAACTCATACTAACCAAAACTAACACAAGCTAACCCAGACTAACCCATACTAACCAAAACTAACCCAGATTAATCCTAATTAATCAAAGTAAAATGGCAAGCGCGCTTTCTCTTCGCTATCTCAAACTAAGCAAAACCAATCCAGACTAACCAAAACTAACCTAAACTAACCCAAACTAACCGTAATTAACCAAAGTAGAAACAAGCGCGTTACGCGCGCTTGTCTTCCGTATTCCAGATTAAGCAAAAATAATCGAAACTAACTTTAATTAGCCAAACAAGCGCATTGAGACGAGCGTGCTACGCTCTTGATTAACCTCGCCCATCACAAAATCAAAATTAACCCAAAGTAACAAAACAAACCAACTACGCGTGATACTCTCTTAAACTAATCCAAATGACCTTTTAAATTTGTATCTATTTCAATAAACTAAATAAATTAGTTTATATCATTTATTATTAGCGTAACATCTAATTCTAGTAAATCATATATTCGAATTATTGTTATTTTATTAAACAAAGCCATTAAGAATCATTATTTATAAGAAGTTTTCGTCCTACAGTACTTTTGAAACATATTCAACACAAGGCTGTTATATTTTAGAACCAAATAGAAATTACACTTGGCAACATCTACCCGTACAACAGCCAGCTGAGCCGTCCTAAGCCAAGGCCACCTATACTACAGTAGGTGGCCTTGGCTAAGCCAACCTAATATAATCATGTTTTAAGAAATAGTTATGTTGACGTTTATCTCATAGATATTATATTATCGTTTTAAAGTGCAAAAAAACAGTTTTATTTGCAATTTTTAAGAAAAGAAGCTTTATATTATGTTATTATTAACCTTCTGCGACCATACCTCAGGACAAAGTGTGCTGGAATTGTGTTTATTAGCAAAAAATGTATGTTAAATTTTAATTTTTATTTTCAATTTATTTTGCGAAAATGTGCTTCATCCGCAAATTTTTTTGCGTTAATGTGTCCCATTTGATGTAATCTTTCCATTGAACCCAAAAAAAGCTTCAAAATCGACGGTGCTTATATGACACCAGAACCTTTTATTTTTTTGCTAAACTTATTTCAAAACGAATTTTAAATTGAATTGCAGTTTTGCATTGCCACTTTTACCGCTCTATCCAATGGTGGTATCCAATTTGGAATCTGGCGTTTCGTCTTCAAGGAGTCGTCCTCAAGTATTTTTTATGAACTTTATTTTTTTATTGTTTTTCAGTTGGTATTGGCCCTATTAATATGAATATGTGTTTTGATTTTTTTTATTCTCTTTTTTTATTTTGATTTTTTTATTATTTATTTTGCTTTGGGGTAAAAAATAAACCACTTTGTCCATTTAATTTTACTATTTATTTATTTTTATTAGAAATAAAAACTCCAATTTCCCAATTAACACAAAAAAACGAAATAAAATATTTTTATTCAAAATAAAAATGTCAAAAGTAACAAACTATTTAAAATTATGCCAAAGCAAAATAAGTAATTTGAAAGACATACTTATTGATATTCATAACGACAATATCATCTGAAAAACGATAAAAACAACTAAAGTGCGTATTAAAAAAAAGAAAATTGATGATGACCTTTTGAAGACGAAACTTCGGATTCCAGGCTGGATAGCGCCATTACATAGAACGGAAAAAGTGGCAATGCAAAAGTGCAATTCAATTAGAAATCAATTAACCCAAACTAACCCAAACTAGCCCAGGAAAAAAAATAAAACGATTTTTTTAAATTATGTTTTTCCGGATATCTCCTGAAATACTCGGAATTTGAAAACTTTCTAAACGGCATATTGTTAGGCACCTAAATGCGCAATTTTTTTCTAATATGAACTACACTGTATCTCTTACTCGAATTCGAGCCACCCTGTATGTACAGGGTGGCCCGTTTATTACGGGATGACACCATGTAAATTCTGAGATAATGTGTCATACCATATTAAACGGGCCACCCTGTACATTCACTGAAAATTTTAAAGGTTCAAAATTATCGAAAATATGTTTTTTTTTCTCCTTCTAAATGTATATTTTATATATTTTAATTCAGTCACTATATATTATTTAGTTCCGCTCCCTTGCAACGTTGCCAAATGTCCGTGAAAATCTCACATCCTAGAGAAACCTAGTATTTTTCCATCGTTTAAACGTATTTTTGATGACACGATATCGCTATAAATGAATGCGAAATTAGCGACACTATTCCAAAACAACTCAAACTATCATAAAAATCAAATCTAAATTATATACGTTCTTGTGCGACCGGTCGTAACATACAATTTTGCGCCCCAATTTGCTGGCGTAAAATGATTCATTTGCGCCCTAGAACGTAAACAGTTATTTATGCAACAAGCTTGTAAAGGGTACTTTACACATGAGTAGCAGACAAATATGTCAGATTTACTTTACGCACTAGTGCGTCACGAGTTTCTATTTAAAATTATTGTCATTATTATATTGATTATTCGATGGCGCGAAAATATTGCATATGTATGTACCGGGTGTTTCACTATAAATGCAACCCCCCTTTAACTTTCTCAATTGACGTTTTAGAAAGAAACGTTCAATACAAAAAATAAAGGGGATGAAGTGAAGTTTTTCATGGCATAGCACTGTTGTATACAGGCTGTCCCATAAATGCAGGATTAAACAAAGTTATATTTTTTTAAATGGAACACCCTATATATTATTGCATATTTGGATTTTGCGGAGACCTCTAGACATATTTCATAAATAATGTCCTATACCTATCTGTTACTGTTTTTGAAATATTGACAGTTGAAAATCGACGATTTACAAAGTTTGACAGCCTGTAAAATCTAAACGGCTAAAGATAGAGCAAAATGGTTTGCACTTTCCTATCTTGGTTTTTTATAAGCTAGCGCTTGACACTATTTTTTTATTTAACCAGAGGTTAAGAAATTCCGATTAAATTTAACCTCTGGCTGTCAAACTTGGTAAATGGTCGATTTTCAACTGTCATTATTTCAAAAACAGTAACAGATAGGCATAGGACATTATTTATGAAATATATCTAGAATTATCCGCAAAATCCAAATATGCAATAATATATAGGGTGTTCCATTTAAAAATATATAACTTTGTGTAATCCCGCATTTATGGGACACCCTGTATACAACAGTGCTATGCCATAAAAAACTTCACTACATCCCCTTTATTTTTTGTATTGAACGTTTTTTTCTAAAATGTCAGTTTAGAAAGTTAAAGGGGGGTTCCATTTATAGTGAAACACCCTGTATGTACAGGGTGACTCGAATGGGGAACTCGAAAACCGTAAGAGATACAGTGTCGGTCAATTTAAGGCAAAATTGCGGATTTAGGTGCCTAATAATATGCCATTTGGAAAGTTTAAAAATTCCGAGTATTTCCGGAGATATTCGGAAAAAACCGAAATATTGAAAAACGTTTTATTTTTTTCCTGACCTTATTTCAGATTGAATTGCACTTTTGCAATGCCACTTTTTCCTTTCAATCCAATGATAGTTTCCAGTTTGGAATCCGACGTTTCGTCTTCAAGGGGTCATCAGCAACTTTCTTGTTTTAATTTTTTTTGTCGATTTTGAGATGATATTGCCTTTATTAATATGAATATATGTGTTTTTAAATTTTCTTTTTTTAATTGTTTTTTATTATTCATTTTGCTTTGGGGTAAAAAATAAACGCTGTTTATTTAATTTGACTATTTTTAATTTTAATTAAAATAAAAATTCCAATTTTGCACTTAACACAAAAACAAATTAAAATATTTTTACAGAATATAAAAATTTCAAAAATAACAAACAATTTCAAATTATGCCAAAGCAAAATAAGTAATTGAAAAAAAATAGAAAAAAAAATTGAAAGACATAATATTGATATTAATAACGACAATATCATCTGAAAAACGATTAAAAAACTAAAGTTAATTCAAAAAAAGAAAGTTGATGATGACCCCTTGTAGACGAAACGTCTGATTCCAAACTAGATACCACCATTGCATAGAGCGGAAAGAATGGAAATGCAAAAGTGCAATTCAATTTGAAACCCTTTTTTAAATAAGCCCAGGACAAAAAAAAATAAAACAAGATCACCATCATCATCATCTAGCGCTACAGCCCTGGGTGGGTCTTGACTGACTGTACTACTTTTTTCCAATGGATACGATCTTCCATCAATATATGGTCAAAAGGGGTATGCATTTTGCGGAGGTCTGATTTAATGGTATCTCTCCAACGCATTCTGGCATGCCCGAGTGGTCTTTTTCCTGTTGGGAACCTCTTCCCACACCAGTCTTACAAGTCGCTCATCATGAAACCAGTGTACGTGACCTGCCCATATTAGTCGCGGACAATATCGTTGTGCGATACCGATTTGTGGTCGGATCGTGATGGGGTCCAAAGATTTTTCTGAGGATTTTTCGTTCAAAACGTCTAAGCTTTTCTTCGTTTGCTTTGGTCATTGTCCACGTTGTATTGATTTCATAAGGTTGCTAAGCGCGTATAGGCAACGGTTTGCAGATTGAATTCTGCCCTTGATTTCCTCAGTAACGTCATTATCAGCAGTGATTGTAGCTCCAAAGTATTTGAAACGGTTTACCCTTTCAAAATTAAAAGTGTTGACTGTGATGTTTTGCCCTATTCTCTCTCCGTTCCTTCCTGTTTATACACATGTATTTGATTTCTTCTTCGTTGACTTTTAGTCCCACCTGTTGTTTTTTCGATCTTGTTGAAGATGTCTTATACGGTTACAATGGAGTCTCCAGTGAGATCGATATCATCTGCGTATGCTAATAGTAGTTTGAGACCTTTGGTTATTAGCAATTCGGCTTTTATTTCAGCTGATCTCGCGACTTTTTCTAAGGATGATATGGCGTCGCCTTGCTTAACCCCACTATGTATTTCGAAACTACTGGATAGACTTTCATTTACTCGTACTTTCGATACTCCACCCTCCATACACACTTTAGTCATCTGAATGAGCTTTTTTGGTATTGAAAATTCTGCCATCGTATTCCAGACTTGACTTCTCTCTATACTATCATATTCCTGCCGAAAACCTATGAAGAAGTTATGCACTGTTCTATTATACTCTCATCTTTTTTATAGGAGCTGCCCCAGGTCTTTGAAATATCATTTCCATTTTTCAGTTAGTTCTTCGTCATTTAGAATCACGTGGCCTTGATTGTTTTCCAGTGCTGGTATGGATCTGGGCTTAAAACCTCTCTTCTCCAAAAAGATTGTTCTGTAAAACTCTAGAGCCCGGTTTGGGACAATCTCTTTCCATTGCTTCGTACTTGTGTGGTTCATATCTTTTTTTCTTCGCCCTTATTAGTTTTCTTGTTTATTTTCGGCAATTTGCATATTTCTCTCTACTTTTTTTTGTTTATAGTTGTATCATTCTCTTCCTTATTGTTTGCCTTTTTCCTAGCTGTTTTTGGCATTCTTCGTCAAACCATGTTTTTGTCCTCTTTCTTTTACCTTTTCCAAAGACATTTTCTGCGGTTTTTGTTATTATTTCTGCAGTTACGTCCCATACCTCTTCAATTTTGTTACTTCTCTTTCAGAGTTCAGTGTTTGTTTGAGTTCTTCTCTATATTGTTGTTATTGTGTCGCATTCTGCAGTCCGTCCATATTCCATTGTGGGGTTGACTTGGTTTTGTTGTATTTGTGTGTCGATATTCTAATTCTGACTTCTGCTCGGACTAAGTAATGGTCTGTTGTAATGTAGTTTCTTACCTCCCGTGACCAGCATCTGTAATTATATGGTCGATCTGGTTCCTGGTGATGTGAACATTCGAGATCCAGGTCCGTTTGTGAATGTCTTTGTGCATGGTTGACTATATCAGCATATTATTGGATGCAGCTGTTTCTATAAGGCTTTGGCAATTATCATTGGATACATTATGGAGGCTGTGTTTGCCTATTGTTGCACTTAGGTTAGGCTCTTTGCCTATCTTGGCGTTAAAGTCTCCACAAAGTAGTCGCATGTCGTGTTTGGGCATTGCATTTATAGTTCTTGCTAGGGCTTCGTAGAAGGCATCGTTGGTAGCTTCATCCTTCTCTTCGGTTGGTGCATGTGCTGAGATAATCGAGATATTGTATCATTGTCCTTTGAATCTGATGTAGCATATTCTTTCACTTATTGGCTTGAAGTTCAGTATACTCTGAACCATATCTTCTCTGATCACAAAGCCCTTTAGATTATGACGGATTTGCTTATCTTTATATTTCCGTTTTCGGGCCGCCTTATTTCTTGGACTGCTGTTATGTCCATTCCTATGTTTTCGAGTTGTTACACGGCGTTTGTGGAGGCTCCGGGTCTAAACCAGCTCTGGATGTTCCAAGTACCAATAGTCATCGTCTTCCATTGCATTTGTCGTTTGTTACTTTTATCCGTCCGAATTCGGGGCAAAGTTGCAGTTTTCATAACTGGGTTCTTTTCAAGAGGGTGAGTAGTTAGCCCCCGCTCAACCCTCTTCCTTTATCCGGGCTTCGGACCGGCACCGCTATCCAGCAGAGTACTCAATTCACCTCTGGATTACGGTTTTTGAGATCCACATGACGTAGACTCGAATTGGAGCCACCTTGTACAGGGTTTTCATTTATATTTCCACCTTCATCCTTACATTATGTCAAAGTGTCGACATAGTCGATTTTCAATTGTCAATATTTCCTAAACAGTTGAGGAAAGCTATAGAATATCATAGCCTAGAATTTTCTCCAATCCAAAAATGTCATAATCTACAGGGTGTTCGATTTAAAATAAACTTGATGTTTAATTATTAATCTTACGATCGGCTTTTGTTTATAATGAGGATGAATTCTGACGGTTCAAGTGAAATCATGAAACTTCTGCATTGAAACGTTTTCTCTATCATCTACAGGGAAGCCTGTAGGTGGGGGTGTAAATAATATGAATGAAAACCCCGTAGATGTTAAAATCTCTGAACTGGAAGGAACTTATCGCCTGCGGTATTTTAAAATGAAATATCTCACAAAGTTCGACCGGGTTAGTCGATGCTAACCAAAACTAACCCAAAAAAAATGAAACCAAATGTCGGACATCGAGATTCATTATACAGAGTGATCCGTAAAAAAGCAGCTGTATGATATAATTGGTATACTTTTAGGTCTTGATACGTTATAGGTCGTTGGATGAAGCACTTTACGCCAAAAAAAAATACAAACTTTCGAGATCACTATATTAATACATTATTGCACTAAACATAAAACATTCCTTACTCTTGTTTCGGTGCCGTACGGAACAAGACCTGTTAGGATTTCACAGGCTAATAGAGACTTGCGCGCTTTTATTTCATCGTTTTACCGGTATTTTAAAGCATTTTGCTTAATTTAAACTAGTTGCTATTCTGTGCTCCTGATACAGAGTAGCACTAGGGGTCTTTGTACCAACTACGTTTTTAGTATTTCCGGGGCGGAACCCGGAACAACCATGGAGCAGATGTCTTGCGAGACAGATGACGACGCCATTTCCATTATGTCCGCTGACTCAGACTCAGAGCGATCCTTCAGCGATATACGGTTTCATTTGTACATGGACAAACTGAGAAAACACTCTAAATGCCCTAAGTATACTGGACTGATCCCCTACTGACTAGCGCTAGTAGTGGATCGAAATTAAATCATAAGACCGCAATTGACACCGTCAAATCTCACCTCGTGATGGACCACAAAGCGATGTTTAAGAGACCTGCCACAGTTCAGCCTCGCGTTGATTGCGGGAATAAAAAGACCATAATTAAAGACAATGCCAAACCTACAGGCGGCTCGGATACATCACCCACGTTTACCAAAA
Source organism: Pissodes strobi (assembly GCA_016904865.1). Classification (NCBI taxonomy): domain Eukaryota; kingdom Metazoa; phylum Arthropoda; class Insecta; order Coleoptera; family Curculionidae; genus Pissodes; species Pissodes strobi. The sequence goes on along the minus strand of MU184161.1, from coordinate 148,939 downwards.
AACAAAAGTTAGGGAACGTATCACCGAAAATACCAGCCAAAGAAATCCAGCAAAAAAGCGACACGCAAAAAGAATTACAAATAAATTCACTCGACAACAGCGAAGCAACCTTGAACGCAAATTTTGTATCTGCGCACCTGTTGCCCGAGCCGCAAGAAGACCAATTCAAAACACCCTACAAGACAATACCCTTCAAAAAGGGTATAAGGGTAGTTCATCTAGACATGGGAGGAGAACAACCCCAAGTCCCTACCAAAAATAGATACGCGGCGCTTTCAGATACGGAAGCAGAGGTGGATGACGCGAGTAGCGTCGCTTCCTCGCGCGTATCTACAGCGTGCAGGGTCCAAAAGAAAACGAAAAGTAACCCCAAAACAGCCCCGAAGAACACCCAGAAGAAAAAGCCATCCTTGCCACCCCCTATTGTCATCAAAGGGGGAGCGCAAGATCATGGGGTTATCAGACAAACACTGCATGACATGCACGTCGTCGAATATTCCCTAAAATACACGAAGAACTCCGTGATAATCTACTGTACGCATACGAAAGACTGGGCAAATCTTAAAAGGCTATTCGAAAGAGAAAATGTAGAATACCATTCGTACGCGGAGGCGTCCCAAAAGACGCACGCCTTCGTGTTACGTGGATTAGACGGAGGTTTCAAGACAGACGACATCCGAAATCTCTTGTCAGACGAACACGGTTTAAACATAAAGCAAGCATATGAGATGAAGAAGACAAGAGTCCCCCTGTATCTCGTAGTCTTGGATGCTGCTATCACCCTCAGGAAATGAAATCAGGATGTACGACTTCTCTCACACGTTCGTATTTCCTGGGAAAATTGCTGAGCATCCAAGACTACCATGCAGCGCAAGCGCTGCCAAGGACATGGGCATTCTATGTCATATTGCCAAAGGGCCTGGGCATGTTCAAAATGTGCCGGACCGCATCAGATAACAGAATGCAACGCAAATATCATCAAATGCGCCAACTGCGGTGGCGAACATCGGTCAATAAGTACAATATGCCCAGTGTACTTATTCAAAGTACAGCAAACACAGCCCCAGAATGCCCCGAAGAAACAACAACAATTCGCAGTTAACAGAGTGAATAGCCTTGTTAACTTCGCTGAGCTTACTCGAGCTCTAAATGATTATGCTACCTTGCTAGAGTCCTGCCGGGGTAACAAATTTGAGGTCCTTCAGGCCTCAATAAAGTTCTTCTCGGAGGACTTTGACGGGTATAATATATAACTGTAATAATGCCAATTAACGTTCTGTGTTGGAACTGTAATGGCATTCGCTCCAAACTCGGAGAATTTAAAAATTTCATTTATGATAATCCCAACTTTCATATAATATTTTCACTTGAAACTAACATCGATGCCAATTTCAAGTTGAAATTTTACGATAGACAAGTCCTGCGATTTGATAGGGCCGATAGACGCGGAGGAGGCGTGGCCTGTCTTGTTCGCAGGTCAATCCGTTTTAGGCACATCCTCGGCCTGAGGACCGTAGCTCTCGAGCTCGACGGTGGCCTGCGGATAGTCGGCGCATATTCACCTCCGGGTCTCCGCCTCCAGGAGGAAGATGTTCTCGCTCTGCTGCCTGCTGGCAGGAGGACGCTCCTGTTGGGGGATATCAACGCAACACACGCAAACTGGCGTGGTACTTCCAACAGGAGCGGGCGCATGCTATACAGGTTAGTAGAACAAAACATTGACTTAGTCTACCATCAAACTCCTAATCCTAACCACTATCACGATGCTTTTTCCAATCCTTCGTTCCTGGATATTGCTATTACTCGAGGAATAACCGGTGCTTCAGCTCTCCTAGAGTTGAACGAGCTCAACTCGGACGACCTCCCAATCAAGATTAGTCTGAATACCAGATAACAACATGAACAGGAATCTATCCGTTCGTTTAGAAATCTTGATTGGAAGGAGTTCCGAGTGAGGCTTAATCAAGCTACGGTTGTTCCAAGACAAATAGACTCTATCCCAGAACTCGAGAGCGAGGTGCAAGCTCTAGTCACTAATTTCCAGCGCGTCAGAGGCGCAATTTGTCCGATTGTCAGCAAGCGTCCGTTTACTGACACTCTCCCTGAACCCATCCTAAACCTAATCACCTTCCGTAACCGTATCCGGCGTAGGTGGCAGCGCTCAAGAGTAGAGAATGACAGACTACGTGTCACAGCACTGACGGGAACGATCAAGGCTAAGATTTCCGCATACAGGAACGAGAAGTGGATGGCATATGTCAACACCATAAGCCGACACGACGGATCACTGTGGAAACTCACCAGGCGAGTTCGCGGAGGCTCCGCAGAATTTTCCGAAATACTACATCGTGGGGATGTATTTACGGACAATGCTGGGAAAGCGGAGGCCTTCGCGAGCTACCTGGAGGGAGTCTTCAGTGAGACGCCGAACTCCACTCCATTCCACAATTATGTGGACTCAGTAGTGGAACGCTTCACATCCACCAAGTACCCGATCGCCCCTGAAGTGCTTGACAGGCTACTGGTTACCCCTACGGAAATCAGGAGATTTCTCGCTCGCCTACCCGGAAACAAAGCCCCCGGCCCCGACGGTATTCCGTATATTCTTCTAAGGAATATGCCGAATAAAACCGTCATCCATCTCATGCACATCATAAATGCAATTTTACGCCTGCAACACTTTCCGCTTCCCTGGAAGAAAGCGGTGATAATTCTGTTTCTCAAGCCGGGCAAGGATACGAGGCTAACATCCTCGTATCGCCCAATATCCTTGCTGGATACGGTTGGCAAATTAACCGAGAAACTCATCATGTCAAGGATTAATAATGTCGTTGAGAGTCTGCGGATTCTACCCCCGGAGCAGTTCGGTTTTCGCTGCGGACATAGCACTACTATGCTCGCAGCGAAAATCGCACAAGAAGCTCTGAACGGTTTCAACGAAGCCAAGGCGACGGCATTGTTACTCCTTGATATTGAAAAGGCATTCGACAAGGTATGGCACAATGGGCTGATACACAAGCTCTTTGCTATACATAGTATGCCACTACATCTAGCATCCCTCATTGCGTCATACCTTGCGCATCGCTCTTTCTCGGTTCGTATTCACGGCGATATCTCGGGACCAAGACGCATCATATCAGGAGTTCCCCAAGGAACAGTTTTATCACCGCAATTATTCAGTCAGTCATTATAGAGCTGACTTCCCGTCTCACCTTTCAAGTTCCTTCGCCCTGTACGCTGATGACACGGTGATATACCCACAGTCATCAGACGTGCAGTTAGCGAAACGCAACCTCGAACATCATCTCACCCTTCTAACCCCTTATTACAGGGATTGGAAAATATCCCTAAATGCGTCGATAACCGAACTAGGTATCTTGACACATAAGCGCCACGTAGATCTGGCGCCTATCACTGTAGGTAACGCGGCAATTAGGCCGATAGATCCTGTCAAGTACCTAGGGATAGTTTTCGACCGAAAGCTCCTGTTTTCCAAGCACGTCGCGGCAATCAAGACTAAAAACATAATCACTCAGAAAAGTTTGAACCCGCTCATAAGAACGACATCATACTTAAGCCCGACTAACAAACTGACAATTTACAGATCAATTATAAGACCGACTCTACTATACGGAGCACCGGTTTGGTGCTCAGTAGCAAAAAGCCACATGAAACACATACAGACGTTACAGAATAGATACCTGCGGGCTGCTTTTTCCTTAACTCTATATGATAGAGTTCGGGTCACAGAGCTCCATAATATGGCCAATATTGAGTACATTGACCAATACATCCATGACGCTGCGTGTAAATTTTACAAATACAACATCAGGAGATCAGAAGTGACCGCAGGTATCGCCAACATAAGACATGACCCACACCACAAACTCAAACATGGACCGCTATACAAACATACGGACTTATTCTATCAAGAACTTCGACCGCCTTGAACGACAAATTTCCAGCATTAACACGAGACGACTTCATCACTCTACCGCAGCCATTGAGCCGCGCGAGCTATCCCCTCCCCAGGCAAAGTCTGCGTGTTCCGAGCGAACAGTTGTATGTTGTACCTATCATGTATGGGGACACAATCATGTTCTTACCTATATGTACATATGTATATATTCCTGCATTTGACATATTATGTCACTAAATTGTACATAGTTGTATATATTGTATATATCTGTGTTACATGTCTGTGCCGTCTGTACCGTGTATTAATGATAAGCAGGTTTTTTGGAACTTTTCCTGCGACAACTAGCTTGACCAACCCATAAAACTCATTCTCTCTATGCACTACAGCCCAAACGGGCAAACCTAAACCTAAATCTAATTGAAGGGATTTGATCCCATATAATTACAAAGCTCACTTGACTACTGGCAAACTAACCATTATATGGGCCGACACCAGCCCCTAGTTCGCAGGTGTTTAGTCCGTGAGTGCTGAGTCGCGTAGTGAAAGCTCAACCGAACGCGCGTGACGAGAACACGCACTAGAATAGAAATGATATGATTAGTTTATAAGTATCTAACACTGTTAATTTTGAATAAAACTTTGTTTGATTGATTGATAAAACATTCCTTACAATGTTGTCAAATTTTATATATTTTCTAATATTGAAATAATTTGAGCCGTCACGCGTCACGTTCGGCTATTTAGGTAAAGTCAGCGTCCACTTGATCTTTCTCGAAAACGGAAGCGAGTGAAAATATTGAAATTTGAGAGCCACCCCAACCTCTTCCAATATTTTGACATGACGTTTAGGTTAAAATTGGTAGATTTATAAATTTATTTGCCTAAAATCTAAAACGGTTTGAAGCCGGAAAATTTGGTTATAGGCATTTATTGGTGATTGGAGGCAGTTTCTGGGCAAATTTCGAGATAAAATCTCCCTTTTAACATGTTGCGTACAGGTTTTGTAATGACCGAGTAGATTTATTTGCCCCAAATCTTATTTAAAACGATTTGAAGATGGAAAATGGGCCAGGGTCGGAGAATTTGGACTTTTTTCAAGCGATTTTTCTGCAAATCTATGGGAGATTTGCAGGTAAAATACTTTAAACAACGAAAAGTATTAATCCCTCGTTGTTAAAGTGTTTACTTCTGTCGTGTGATCTTAAGCACACACACCGTTTTTTTACAGTTAATTTTGCGTTATGTTCAACGTCTCAAAGTCTTAATAAGGCGTCTCGCGCAAAAAGTTTCCTCTTGAAATTAATTTTCCTTATAAGGGGTTTCAACTGCAGTATTATCACATTTCACATTGTCACATCGCTGTAACGAGCTAGATATATTCCTGCTAACTATATTATCACACATTTTATATAAATTGCGGGAGCCCGCTGTAACAGTAAACGCGACTGACATATACGGGACGTTCTCGGAAAAGAGCACAAATGGCATCCATCGAGTTAATTGCATGCATTAAATGTCCTTAAAAAAAATAAAAATTAAATTTGGTTTTGTCCTCCGTTTAATTTTTTTTTCATCTCGTATATATGCTTTATCCAGCCAATATCTAGGAAAAAATTGATTCTCAATTAAAATAACTCGCCCTGTATATTAGAAAATATTTTTTCTAGTGATTCTCTAATATATACTTACATAGATAGATAGATAAACATTTATTTTCAGAATTGAACATTATAATACTTATAATCTAATACTAGAATGTTTTTTGAGTCACGAGTTTCTTGTCGTGCGCCACAGCTACACTACCTACACTCACGAACTAAACATCAACGTACGTGGGCTGATGTAGGCCCTTAGTATTAGATTCAGCAGCAATGAGGTATCGCATAATTACATGGGCAATCGCCCTTCAATTAATTTGAATTGTTACTTCGCCAAAGGTTCTTTGTGCCTGCGGTTTGGATATTTAGGGGTTTTTTAAGCCAGTAATGTTGTAGGGAAAAACGAGAAAAACCCTACTGCTCGTTGACAATAACACAGGACAATTACAACATATAACATATATGATATATATACAATATGTACAGTTATATGGCATATATAATGCCATTGGTTAAGTAAATTTTATTGATAGGTATGCAAGATGCCTAGGTCAAGGTATATACACAATATAAGATCGTTGGAGCTCGAAACTTGAAAGCTTGCCTACGGGTGGGAGAGCACTCACGGCAGTCTGTGTGATGAGGCTTCACGCACCACGCGTGTGAAGCTCATTTTTTATAAGGCCGTGGGTGACTCCTCCCCCAGACCGATCACGGTAGGAGGGCCCTCCCACGGTGAGAAGGTTTTGGTTCTAACCCAATAATTTGAAATTGCTGGGACAATAAAATTGTTAAGTTAAGGGTTTGAGATAATTCACATAAGGTGGCCTTAGTTCTTGGTAGAAAAGATCAGTGTTTTTATATATGGGGCCATACTTTAAACGCAGTTCCGGATTGTGCCTGATATCCGCGATCCGCGCTGTTAGCGATGAGCGCCCGATCCCAAAGTCAAAGAACTTGCACGATAGCTTGTTTATATGTTGATCTATATATTCGATGTTTGCCATATCGTGCAGTTTTCGGACTCGGGCCCGGTCGAAGACCGTAAGCGAGAACGCGGACCGCAGATATTTGTTTTGAATGATTTGAAGGTGCCTTAGATGCGACTCTGCAACAGAGCACCATACTGGTGCTCCGTAAAGCAGAGTAGGCCTGATGATTGACTGATAAATAATCAGCTTATTCGCTCGGCTCAAACAAGATCTTGTTTTAACTAGAGTGCTTAGGCTTTTTTGCACTACAACGTTTCTTGCTTTGACTGCCGCGACGTGCTTGGAAAAGTTGAGTTTGCTATCGAAGACTATCCCTAAGTATTTCACTCGAACTTTCGGCGTAATTGCCGTATCATTGATTGCTATAGGGGCCATATCAATATTGCGTTTTCGAGATAAAATACATAGTTCGGTCTTCGAAGCGTTAAGGTTGATCTTCCAGTCCGCATAGTAGGGAGCTAGAAGATCAAGGTGAAGAGCGAGGTTGTGTTTAGCGACCTGCACGTCCGATGCTTACGCGTAGAGCGCAGTATCATCGGCGTACAGGGCGATAGAAGTGAACGGATGAGATGGGATGTCAGCTATATAATGACTGAATAGTTGCGGCGATAATCAACGAAGACTGGAGGCAACTCCTACAAACCCTGCAGGCGAAGAATATAGAGATCCACTACGCAAAGACGAGGGGACAAAATATGCAGGTCTATACAAAGACCATCGCTGACTACAGGGCTCTCACTAACCTCCTCAAGGGACAGGATAGGGCATTCTTCACGTACCAGCTGCCTGAGGACAAAAAGATACATGTGGTAATCAGGGGATTACCACTTAACACTGACGAAGGATACTTGAAGGCAGACCTTCAAGAAATGGGCTACAAAGAAGTCGAGGTAGCCCAGATGAAGAGCAGACGAAATCAGAAGAAGATGCCGCTGTTCTTGGTGAAAACCAAGAGCAGTGAAATCTTCAAACTAAGATACGTATACAGTACACTCGTAAGAGTAGAAAAATACGTAAAACAAGAAGGTCCGAGGCAGTGCTACCGCTGCCAAAAGTTCGGACACACCCAAGGAGGATGTTGTTTCCCCCACATCTGTGTAAGATGTGGAGAAAAACATCAAGCGAAAGAATGCCCAGTCCCCAGGGAACAGGGAGTGAAGAATGCGAAATGCGCAAACTGCGGCAAGGACCACCCTGCCAATTATAAGGGATGCGAAAAGTTCCCTAAGAAGACACAAACCCAGCAAGTGAGGACATCTAGAACACAAGGGCAGGCGGCGACCACCAGGCCTAGACCAGCGGGCCGCAACCCTTCACAGAAACCTGCAGGAAGCAATCCGCAGGCGAAATCACAAGCTCCGCCCAAACCGGCGGACAACAAAAACGACAGTAAAAACAACAAAAACAACAAGAAGAAAGAAGAAGTGCCAGCCACAGAGACCATGGCACCAATAAAAAGCATGATCCAAGATCAGGTCATGGCGATGATGGTACCACTACTACAAAAGATGGTACAGGAAGCCTTCAAAGCAATGAATGGACAGTGAAGATATCGGTCGCCTCATAATTATGTCGTGGAACATCAACGGCATTAGAGGCCGCAGGACAGAAGTCCAAGAACTTCTGCAACGGCATAATCCGGCGGTCCTGGCCTTGCAAGAGACCAGGATTGACAGATCGATAAACTTCTCACTACCAGGATATTCCATCTACCGACACGACAGAGTTAACCCTGCAGGAGGCGGGGTTGCTCTAGTTGTAAACAACGAGATAGAGCATACCAACCTAGGAATCGAAATGGACTCAGAAATTGAGGCGGTCTCCATAAGAGTCTCTACGAGACGTGGAGAGATCAAGATAACCTCGGTTTATCTTCCGCCCCAAGATCTGATACATGAAGAGGACATAGAGGAGCTAACTCGAGACCCAAGACCCAAGATCATCATTGGGGACCTGAACTGCAAACATCCGCAGTGGAACAGTTCCAGGACAAACAGGAACGGTCAAAGATTGGCACAATATTGTGAAGACAGAGGTGTAGATGCTCTAGGACCGGACCAGCCCACATTCCTACCCAGGGGTGCGGGAAGGCCCGAAATCCTGGACATAGCACTTCTCAAAAACGTGCGATTCGACACGGAGATAGAAACCATAGTGGAAGGGACATCAGATCACAACCCTATAATGCTGTGCATCAATCTTAGACTGGCAAGAACCAACCTGAGAACGAGGAAAAAGACCAACTGGTTTAGATACCAGAACCTGATTAGAGACAATACCCGAATTCGACGAATAAACAACGCCCAGCAGCTAGACGCTGAAGTGGAACACCTGGAAAACAACATCATCCAAGCCTTCAACTCTAGTACTGCTGTAGAAGACCTATCCAACACTCGAAGACATGATGATCTCTCTGACGAGATCAAGAACATGATCCGAGAGAATAGGAGACTCAGGCGAGTTTATGCAAGAACCGGCAGAGACAACGACAGAGTCACGCTGAATCAGCACAGCGGCGCTCTGAAAGAAATGCTCAAAGTGCATAGAGACGAATCCTGGCAACGTAAGCTCAGGAAACTGAACCTCAAGAACACAGCCTGGCAGATGCAGAGGGCACTCCGCAATCCCAGGACTCTTATCCCGCCCTTAAGCGGGGCAGGAGGCCTGGTCTATGCGGACCTGGACAAGGCGGAGCTACTCGCCGAAACCGTGCAGAACCAAGGCAGGCTCAACGTACATCCTGACGAGGATGAAGAACACCGCGAGGACGTACAGGAAACAGTCAGGCGCCACGAGCAGAGACAAATTCAGCCTAGATGTGATGTTCCGACCTCACCAGCTGAGGTTGCGGGCATCATAAAGAGGCTGAAAACAAAGAAAGCACCAGGAGAAGACAGAATAACAAACAAAATGCTCAAAAAGCTACCGAGGAAGGCCATAACAGCAACCGTCAACATCATCAACGCGATGATGAGACTCGGACACTTCCCAGACAGGTGGAAGGAGGCTGAGGTGATAGTGATACCCAAACCGGGTAAGGATAAGATCAATCCTGCAAACTACAGGCCTATCAGCCTCCTCTCAGCTGTTAGCAAGGTGGCGGAAAGGATCATTCTAAAAAGACTCAATAATGAATCAACGGAGCAGGACACAATCCCCAGCATCCAATATGGATTCAGGGCAGACCACTCAGCAGAGCTACTACTGCTCAAAGTAGTAGAACACATCACCAAGGGATTCAACTGCGGGAAAGCGACAGGAGCGATCTTTCTAGACGTAGAAAGAGCGTTCGACAGAGTATGGCATCAGGGGCTGTACTACAAGATGATTGTAGGAGGCTACTCTCCTAGAATGATCAAGATCATCAAAAGCTACCTGACTAACAGAAGATTCCACGTGAGAGTGAAGGACAAGACATCTGGGACTAGAATGCTTGAGGCAGGAGTACCGCAGGGCTCGGCCCTGGGACCGGCCCTGTACTCGGTATTCACCCATGATATACCAACGATCGAAGACGTGCAGGTATCATTGTATGCTGACGATACAATGATACAATATACGCATAACAACACCGCGAGGATAAGCACTGTGCTGCAAAGAGCCACAGATGAAATAACTGACTGGATGATCAAGTGGAAGATCAAAGTCAACGAGAGGAAAACGCAAACCATACTCCTTTAAAGAAGGAGAAAGGCTGCAGGACCTCAAATAAGGATCAACAACACCAACATTCCTTGGAGCGACGAAGTCAAGTACCTCGGAGTATACCTGGACCGTGGCCTAACATGGAAAAGACACATCCGAGCTGCTAGGGACAAAACAAAAAGAGCAATGGCCATGCTAAATCCCCTGATCGGGAGGAATAGCCAAATGGCATTGAAGACAAAACTCATCATGATCAAGTCGATAGCGAGAAGTCAACTGACGTATGGCTCAACAGCCTGGGGATACGCAGCAAAATCAAGCATTAAATTGCTAACGAGTACTGAGAACGTACTAATCAGGAAAGCAGTCGGCGCACCTTGGTTCGTCCGAAATGCTGACCTGCAACGAGACCTACAGTGGCAGCCTTTACCAGACTTTATAGTCGAAAAGGCCAGGCGCGTATTCCTAAAGGCAGAAAACCATGCTGATGAAGACTTGAGAGAAGTGATTAACTATCACCCAGACGACCCAGGGACCAGGAGATGGGCCAGGCACAATAGACCTAGAAGTCTAATTGGATAAACAGCAAACACGAGATGACAATGTATTAGAGATGCGCGGACCAGTAACCGCAAGTGATGTTAGATGGCATTATGACTAGGACTTAATAGGATCAGATCCCGGAAGTCCTTAATCGACGTGCAGCAGATGATCCCCTAGAGGAGTCCACGCACAAGTCGGCATTACCTGGATGTTTTAGTTGGTATGGTACTGCACCGATTCCAACACTACCCCTCAACCGGGGGGTGTGCATAAGAGAGCATTTTTACCAGACGACAAAAAAAAAAAGGCGATAATACTGTTCCTTGAGGGACACCTGTTTTGATGTGCCTTCTTCGCGACGTAGTACTGTGGATTCGTACTGAAAAGCTTCGGTCTGCGAGGTATGACGCAATAAGTGCCGTGATATGTAGTGGCATATTATGTATGGCAAGATGTTTGTATATCAAACCATTATGCCATACCTTGTCAAACGCTTTCTCAATGTCGAGAAGAAGCAGCGCAGTCGATTTGGTCTCATTGAAACCGTTATATGCCTCCTGTGCAATCTTCGCCGCGAGCATAGTAGTATTATGTCCGCGGCGAAAACCGAACTGTTCCGGGGGCAAGATGTTTGAATTCTCCGAGTTTGGAGCGTATGCCGTTGCATATCCAACAAAATATATTTATTGACATTGCGACGATTATATATTGTATTTATTAAAATCTTCAGTGAAAAACTTCATAGAAGTTTGTAATATTTGGAACTTATTACCTTGACATTGTTCCAATAAATTAGCATAATCGTTTAGAGCTAGAATTACTTCATTGAAATTAACTAGGTTATTTATGCGCGTTACCGCGCTTTGCAGGTTATTTAGGTTGTTTACAATATTTACATGATTTAAGGTTTGGTTAACATTGCGATTTGCCTCATTACCACTAACCTTGTTGTTTGTGCTACTATTTGAGGCTTCATTTCTTCCATTGAGTGCCGGAAATTGTTCTTGATACTGCCTCGCTGCCTCTCCTGCGGTAGCTGATGAGCTATTTCGCTGCCAAGCGGGGTTGACAGGGGGTGGCGCTGGCTTGAGCTTTGTTATTTGTGTTTTAGAGGGCTGTATTTGTTGTATCTTGAACATGTAAATAGGGCACATAGTGCTGATCGATCTGTGATCGCCGTCACAGTTCGCACATTTCACAGTATCACTTGTGCACTCCGTTATTTGGTGTGCTCCCGCGCATTTTGAGCAAGCCCAATTTCTCTTACAATAGCTAAGAGCATGCCCGTGCCCCTGGCACCTCTTACATTGCATAAGAGGCTTCGATGTTCTCCTGTTCTCCCAGGACACACGGACATTTGAGATGAGTTTGCATTCTTTGTTGAGTTTCCCCAGCGTAATTGAGGCCTTGAACACTACTAGATATAGCAGTACCCGAGTTTTATTCATTTTGAAGACGTTTTTTACATTAAGATTGTACTCATCGATTAAGGCGTTTCGTACTTCGGTTTCTGCGATGTCGCCGTCGAGGCCCCGCAAAACAAAGGCGTGAGTTTTTTGCGAGGCTTCGGCGTATGAGTGATATTCCAGTTGTTCACTGTCGAAGATACGTTTTAAAGTTGTCCAGTCCTTGTTTTGAGTACAGTATATTATCACGGAATTTCGCGTGTATTTTAGGCTGTAGTCTACGACTCGTGCTTGATTTAGAGTTTGTTCAATTTCACCATGAATTATCGGGGCTCCTTTTATCACTATAGGAGGTGGCAACGCCGGCTTTTGTTTCAGCGGCGTCTTTGGTTTTGGTTTAATCGTTTTTGATTTCGCTGTGGCGTCAATTTTTCGTGCTACTGGAGCCTGTGAGGAGGCGACGCTAGATACATCATCAAAGTCATCATTTTCCATTGGCAAATCTTTTTGTTGGTCAATTTCCATTATTTGCGGTTTTTCTGACTGTATATCGGTCAGTTTTTGTTTCTTACTGATCGTTGGTGAGGTTTCCGTGCTTCCAGAAGCTTTTACCGTTTCAGGCTTCTTAATTTTTCTGTTTCCGCAGTCGACGCGAGACTGGACAATTTTCTTTTGGCGAAAAGTTGCTTGGTGGGCTTCGTTTAAATGTACTTTCACTCTATCTATTTTAAATTGAAGGTCTTTTTGTGAAATACTATCCTCATAATTAAACGTTTTGATTAGGTGAGCGCATTCTGTGCATTCATTAGTTAGTTTTGCTAATTTTGTAGTATAATAGTGAATTCTCTTCTCACTGGTGGTTCTATCAGTATCAGAGTCGATTGATCGTTGGGACGTATCGTCATCTGTGTCGCCCAACATATTTAGAGGTTGTTTTCGGGGATCCGCCCCCGAAATGCTAGGAAACTGCAGATAAACTGCTCTGGTTTTTACTGAACTACAACTTGTAGTAAAGCAAACCACTAATAATACTAAGTAAATACCCGGAATTATCGAACGATTTAATACACGCTGTGTTGCTTTATCCTGAGAACACAAAATCAGGTCTTGTGCGAATCACAGTTCACACAAGAATCCATATACTTACAATTTTTGTATGTAAAGTTGTTTTATCATCTCTTATGAACTTTCATTCTAGATAGGGATCGAAATAACAATATCTCGAAAACACTTGATTTTAGATCTTGTAAAAAAAATTAAAAATGAAACATATGATTCTCGATTAAAATGTTATGCCACGTGCTTGTAACTCACCCTGTATGTTCGAACATATTTTTTCTAGTGTTTCTCTTATATACCTTACCTTTACCTTTACCAACAATTTTTATATTTAACGTTTTTTATCATCTTTTATGGATTTCGTTCTAGATAGGGATCGAAATGACAATATAATATCTCGAAAATAATTGATTTTAGATCTAAAGGGTGGGATATCAAAATATTCTACGGAGATATTAGAGATAAAGATCGAAATGTCAATATCTCGTAAATAATTAATTTCAGATTCCCAAAGTGTCAAGATAATCTCGAAAACAATTTTGGCTCATGTAATAAGCAATTATTAATCATATTATAATAATTGTTTATTTACACTCGTTGAAAATAGCTTTTCACGGAGAACGACCCATCCTTCATAGAGAAGAAAACTGACAGTTTGAAATTATACAATTTCCTCGTTAGAAGTCTGGATTGCCATTTAAAGGACGCATAATCTCTGGGTTTTATTACGGCGTGTTACGTACGTACACGTAGACAAAAGAACAGTCCTCTTCCATAATATATCGTCAGCTTCTGGAAATAAAATAATTTTCACCGACATATTAGCATAATTCAGCACATATGTCCATGTTATTATTTTAGTCCTGATATAAAAGATCAACTGCTCTGCTGTCGCTAGATTGTGCCTTCCATGACCTGCCACTATGCTATACGTTCCATTATTATTTCTTTTGGACGACGTTACTAAATACACAGTAGCTCGGCCTTGGAAATATTGATGTTGTCAAAATAAGAAAATATATAATTACAGGACTGGGTCACTGGGTATTTAATAACACCGACCAATAGGATGATTGAACAGTGCAGTGACGTCATCAGGTTCTGGGACTGAAATAGTTTTTAGGAAAATATTTTAGCCCTGGCGTGGAAAATCAACTGTCCTGCTGTCGCTAGATCGAAGCGAAACACTCTTAATGTGACTAATGAGAACAGTTCCACCATATTCTTCCATGAGCTGCCACTGTATAATACGTTCTATTATTCCTATTGGACGGCGTTACTAAACAAACAGTAGCCCCAGCCTTGTAATTGTTAAATTAGTTACATGGAAATTATTAGTTAGAAGTCAATTCCCACAACCAGAAAAAACATATCTGGAACGTATAGTGACTGCTCATGGGAGGAATTTTTCTTATTGGTAAAAAAGAGTGTTTCGCTCTAGTGTAGTGACAGCAGGACAGCTGATAAGATCACATGCCAAGGGATTTTTTAAATATTTAGGACTTCATGGCCGATTAGCTGTAATATGGCGTTTAGCAGTTCAATCTAATTATATATAAGTTTAATTTAATACTATATTTTAAACATGCCTAGTTCTTCTTGGTTAATTTTTGCTTTCGGAATTTTTGAGGGATTAAGGCCAAATTATATCTAATGACAGCAGGACAGTTGATCGCCAATGCCAGGGCTAAAACGTATTTTTTTTAATATAACGCGATGTTTAGTAACTGAATGTAATTTTAGTGGAGGGATAAAGCTTGATTTTCTTAACATAGGGAGGGATAAGATAAATATCTGGAAATTTGTGGGTAGAAATTCAATGAACTTATAGTTGAGTAAGTTCAATAGTAAACTCGTAGTCAATAAATACTTATAGCAATGAAACACCTTGTATATCATGCAAATTTTAATCCAAGAGGGATCATGAAGAGCGTAACAGAGCGCTTTCGGCCGTAGCCATCATCAGTGTTACTTGTCAGTAGACAAAGGACATATCCATGGATCAAACACAACAAAAATCGACAATGATCACAATTACATATCACACATTGTGCGTCACATTATGAGAAATGGTTCACATAATTTAGATTAAAATAAAAGTTAAAATATATGAAAATACAGCAAAAGCATGGTACAAAGACTCGTGCTTTTGGATGACACATTAATTATTTTTTTATTACGCATGCATCATAATCAACGATTATCGCACGCTGCAGCGTGCATAAAATGATGTTTATGATGCGCCTACTTTTTTAAAGGTTGCTATAGAAACATTTGATCATGTCAAATGTGACAGATTAATATATTCGTCAATATATCCCTTAAGTTTAATATTTAAAACATTTTTGAGAATATGATGCATTCGTAATAAAAAATAGCGTATGATATACGTGTATAAAAGGCCTCTAAAGCCCTTGCGACTTACAAAACACTCCGCTGCGCGTCGTGTTTTGAAATATGTCTCGCGTGCTTTAAAGGCCCTCTTATACACTTATATCATAATATACTATAATCTAAATTATGTGAACCATTTCTCATAATGTGACGCACAATGTGTGATATGTAATTGTGATCATTGTCGATTTTTGTTGTGTTTGATCCATGGATATGTCCTTTGTCTACTGACAAGTAACACTGATGATGGCTACGGCCGAAGGCGCTCTGTTACGCTCTTCATGATCCCTTTTGGATTAAAATTTGCATGATATACAAGGTGTTTCATTGCTATGTTTCGTACATGCACACAGCCTTTACCCTTCATTTAATAAATACTTAGGCAACAAAAAATTTAATCAAGTTTGATGTTTGATAATTTTTGCATTTATTGACCAATTTTTTGGGTTAGTTTGTGCTTAAAGGTTTCGAGGTTATAGCTGAATTATTCCAATTAGTTTCGTAAAAAAATGTACCAGGATAGTCAAGATGTTGTTTTTTCGGATCAACTTTAAAACCATCCTGTAGAGTATTTTGAAGATCTGATCATATTTCAATATGGTTTGGTATCAGTCCAATTTTATTTAATTTTTGTTTTCGAACCATTTGTCGGTTTAAGGCAATTATTCAAAATAGAGCCTTCACCTCTGGTAGCGACAGCAGGACAGTTGATCCTGCATGCTAGAGCTTAAACATGATTTAATATATATGGACATAAGACACATATCTGCAACGCGGTGTGTAATTAATTCAATGACATTTTAGTGGAAGAAACTCAATAGGTACTATTTTGCAAAGATGCCTAGTTCTTTTTTATTTATGTTTTCGGAACTTTCGATGATTTTGAATCATTCCATTCAGAACAGGCACGTTTGGTCTAGCGACAGCAGGACGGTTGATCCACCGTGCCCGTGCTGCAACGTGATTATTGCAATATATATAAGGATATAAGATTAATATCTGGAAAACAATGTGTGGTAAATCAATTATTTTTGGTTTTTGAACTTTTGTAACTGAATGAAATTTTAATGGAACAAATTCGATACTATTTTGCTAGTTTTTGTTAATTTTGTTTCCGGAACTTTCAACCTTTAAGGCAATTAAGCAAATTGTTCAAATTAGAGCATTCCTCCTAGTGTAGCGACAGCAAGACAGTTGATCCTCCATGTCAGGGCTAAAACGTGATTTTTGAAGTGAAACTTCTTTCCCGAGGGTAGAGTCAGAAAAAATTAAACGCTGATCAAAGTGAAACGCTTATCAAAGTTGAAACGGTTATTAAGGTGAAACGCCCCTTTAATTAAGCATGTTCCAGTATAGCTAGAGGGATGAAATTTTCAGGACATGTAGCCGAGGTAAAATGAGGATCCTGGATTAAAACTGAACCCCGTACCCCCGTTCGGCCAGGGAAGGGGGAAAAGAAAAAACTAAAATAATTAATTTCGGGAGAACAGGAAAAGCTACGGGTTCGAAATATTTATGGTAAGGGCCACCTTTGACCATATAGGGGGGACCGGGGCCAGTGGCGGACATATCACCGGGCAGTTCGGTGCGCCGCCCTGGGGCCCAAGGTTCAGAAGGGCCCCACGATGCCGCGGATTATAAAGTATTTTTGTATCAAAGTAAGTAAAATGGTAAAACATCAAATATGCAAACCAAAAATAATGAAATAATAATTAAGCTACATTCAATAAAGTCACAGTATAAGATATATATCGACCATACCGCCCATGCCTAATATTCGTTGAGAGCTTGAGAGCGTTATAAGATCCTTTACACAAATAGAGCACTATATAAAAATCGGCCTCTCCTATTAGTCGATCCGCATGGCCCTCCGCTCGCTTCGCTCGCTACGGGGGCTCAAGAAAATGAAACTAACCAGGTGCTCACCCAAACTAACCCAAGACATACCCAAAATCAAGAAAAAACTGTTTAGAAATATAATCTTAAAAAAAAAAATTAAAAAGCAACGGGGTTTGAACCCGGGCCGTCCAGGTGCGACCCAGCTATCTAAACCTCTACACCACGAGAGCAGCCGAGAGCTCTTGACAGAAATTGATTGCATCACGAAGACATATTGTAATACGAGATGGATCGACCAATAGGAGAGGTCGATTTTTACATAGTGCACTATTTGTGTAAAGGATAGTTTAAACAGTGAAATCGTTTCCTCCCCCCACGGCAAATATTGTGGGGGCCCTCTTTTCATAAATTGACTAAGACTAAGAGCCTAATAATAATAATAAACTATTTTTGTTATAAAATATCGCAGCGAAGTTAGATTTAACAGATCTAATAGATAATTTTGCTAATGCCAAAGTCAGAAAAAGATCATTATAGATTTTAGTTTGTTATTAGTTTTTATATTTTGTTTAAAGAGTTTTTATTTTATTACTTTTATGTGGTACGGAAAATATCATTCTAGATATTAGTAATACAATATCGCAGGGAAGTTAGATTTAACACATCTAATAGATAATTTTGCCAATACCAGTTTATTATTAGTTTATTATTAGTTTTTATATTTTGTTTAAAGTGTTTTTATTTTCTGGCTTTTTATGTGATACGCAAAATACCAATCTATAAATTTTGGTATTAACTAGCTTTCATCCTGAATAAAAATGTATTTTATTTTCTTACTTTTCATGGGATACGAAAAAAATATTAGTTCTTTATTAGTTTTCATCCTGAATAAAAAATATTGTTATATTCTTACTTTTTATGTGATACTTATATATCATGTATTACCTATGAGAAATGCCTTATCTTAGTTTTTAAATATACAAGGGGTAGGGGCCCATAAATATCTTTTGCCCTAAGGTCCACGCAACCCTAGATCCGCCGCTGACCGGGGCTCTAATTTAAGGGGAGGATCGAAAATCTGACAAGCGATGACCGCGTTTCACGGGGCCATCAGTGGGGTGGGAATTATCCCCCCCCCCCACTTCCCCGGAGACCCAAAAATTTTCGAAAAAATGGGAAAAAATGAAGAAATCGTAAAAAATAGTTCGGAAAGTTAATAAAAGTATTATAAAACGAAATAAGAAGAAAAGGAAAGTTAGAAAAACACGGTTTTCGGTGAAAAAAATGCGAAGGAGTTCAGCTACGAGGTCGGTGATGGCAAAAATGGGAAGAAAAAATATAATAATAACAATAATAATAAAAATAATAATAATAATAATAATAATAATAATAATAATAATAATAATAATAAAGAAAGCAAAAACAGACCCAAAAGCAGAGAACAAGGCAACCAGTATCACAGAGCAGTAACAGAAGATCATAACGAAACAAGCTGACCACCCTAAAAGAAGTAAGGATAGACGAAAACACACAAAGAATATCCCTAAAGAGAATAAACAACAACGGAAAAGCGAAAAAACTAATCAAAGGCGGCAATGAGGCAATTAAAGAAATAATAGAACAACCAGATGAATACAGAAACCTGACAGCAATCAACAACCTCGCGTACGCAACAGCAGCAACAATCCAGAACATCCGGATACCAGAAAAAAAAAGGGAAACGCCCTAAAGCGAGAGAAGGAGGACCACCATGGAAGCGAAGAATCCAGTGCCGAATAGCAACGTTGACAAAAGATCATCTATCACAATTGAAAGAGACACAAAGCCCTACGCTCAGTAAGACAATGAAAGATAAGAAAAGAGAACTATATGCGAAGTATCACATCACCAAAGAGACTCAACTCACGGCAACGCAAGAAAACCTAAGACAAAGAATAGCAGCGAACGCCTACAGAATAAAACGATACACCGAGAGAAGCAACCAGTACTACCAGAATAAACAGTACACGGAAAACCCACACAGACTCTACAACGAGATATTGGGGAAGAAAAACGTAATCAGAGGGACGCCCAATGAGACAGAGATACAACAGTACTGGAGAAGTATATGGGAAAGAGACATCAGACACAATAGTACTGCGACCTGGATTCAGAGAGAATACGAAAAAACCTCCAAATTAAAACGCATGGTATGACTAGACATCAGACTAGCCGAAATCAAGCTAGCAATTGATGGAACAGCAAACTGGAAAGCAGCGAGGATAGACGGAATACTAAACTTCTGGTGGAAGAAACTAGAAGCAATACATGAAATCCTAGCAAATTCTTACAACGGCATGATAAAGGAAGAACAGGAGACGCTCGTTTGGCTTACAAAAGGCAAGACCCACCTGATTTCCAAATCCGAGGACACTGAAAAAGCCAAATCATATCGCCCCATAACCTGCTTGATCAATGTGTACAAAATCCTAACAAAGATAATATCAGAAAGACTCTATTCACATCTAGAAGAAAATAACCTCTTCCCTGACGAACAAAAAGGCTGCGTCAAGAACTCTTATGGGGGCAAAGACCACCTCTTAACCAGCAACATGATCCAAAAAGACTGCAAGAACAACCGCAAAAACCTATCAATAGCCTGGATTGACTATAAAAAAGCTTTTGACAGTATACCTCACAGCTGGCTAGTGGAAACCATGAACATATACCGAACATCCCCAACACTACTAGCCTTCATAACTAAAACCATGACCACTTGGAAAACTGACCTACAACTGTCAAATGGATCATCAACCCTCATAATCAAAGAAATTAACATCAAAAACGGTATTTACCAAGGAGATTTGCTATCACCCCTGCTGTTTTGTATGTCCCTGTTCCCCCTGAGTACCATCCTTAAGACAACAGGCACATGATACACTTGCAGAAATGAGAAGCAAAAGATAAACCATCTCCTGTACGTTGATGATCTGAAGCTGATAGCTAAAAGTGAAGACGAACTGACGCAACAACTAGAAAAAGTACATGAATTTAGCAAAGATATACAGATGCAATTTGGACTAGATAAATGCGCAAAGGCTACATTCATCAAAGAAGAGCTACAAACGAAGGAAAACATAGTCCTAGACAAGAACACCTATATCAAGGCATTAGAACAACATGAAGTGTACAAGTACCTGGGAATTGACGAGAACGACGGAATTCAGCACAAGAAGATGAAAGTGAGACTGGAAAAGGAATACTACAGAAGAACCAGAGGAATACTCAAGACCGAACTCAATGTCAAAAACAAGATCTCTGCAATTACAACCCTGGCAGTCCCTGTAATACAATACAGTTTCGGCATCATCAAGTGGACGCTAGCAGAAATCAGAAAAATGGACACACAAACCCGGAAGCTACTCAACATCCACGGCGGACTCCACCCAAAAGCCGACGTAGACCGATTATACTTGCCACGAAAACAAGGAGGGAGAGGCATGCAAAACCGGGAAAACTGTCACACCATCACGATAAGAGGACTGAACGCTTACCTCAAGCTGAAAAGGAAAGACAAATACATCGGCATGGTGAACCGACAAAGAGACCGAAGCAGAAAGGAAGACAACAGCGAAGACAACGAAATGGAAAACGTCAACCCGAATCAACCTGAAACAAAAAGAGTTAAACAGATTAAAGAAGGATTGAAACAACAGAAGAGAAGAGAACAGACAACAAGGTGGAAGGAAAAGGCCCTACATGGACAAATCGCAAAGGCGTCGGAAAAGGAAACCATCAACACAATTGCATCATGGGAGTGGCTCACCCATGCAAACCTAAAAATAGAAACCGAAGCACTGGTAACTGCATGTCAGGAGCAAGCTATAGCCACCAACTATATGAAGGCAAGGATAATGAAGGCAGACATAAACCCAAAATGTAGACTGTGCCCATTCTGAAACCATCCACCATATAGTGTCAGGGTGCCTCATCCTAGCGAAGAAAGCTTACCTGAACCGCCACAATACAGTCGCCGCCCCCCTGCACTGGAACATCTGCAAGTAGTATGGAGTAAAAGGACATGAAAAATGGTTACAAAAGTAACTTGAGGTACATAATATAACTAGCACCTTTTTTCAGTGCGTGTCAATCTATGTATTGGATAATTAACATTTAAGGTTCTAGTATTATATCCATGATAAGTCTGTATATTAAAGGTTTCTCTGTTTTTGAAAAAGTACATTAAGGATACATAGATGTAGATACCATAAAATGTTAATATTCCAGATGATTTAAAATCACCTCTACAACTATCAATAGACCCCATCCCCTTCATTATTCTCAAAACTCTTTTTTGAATTATGAATATATTGTTTGAGCTTCTAAGGTCTAACACTAAGGTCTAACACATGAGTTCTTATGGAAAATGTCCCTAATATGAATTTTTCGAATAAGTGCGATACATCATTGGTTTTGGGACCTTAGAAGCTCTTAAAATCCGTAATAAAAAATCCAGGGCCGTATTAAAAAAAAACAAAGTTGATGATGGCAGCTCAAAGACGAAACGTCGGTTTGAAAATCTGATAACACCGTCTTGAAGAACAGAAAAAGTAGCAATGAAAATGTGAAATTTATTTTGTTATATCTATTCAAATAGAGTCTTAAAAAAATAAAAATGAAATCGCGAATATTCGGTTTTTTCCGAAAATCTTCGGAAGTATTCGGAATTTTTAAACTTGTAAGGTGGCATTTTGATCAGCATCAAACTGCGCAACTTTGCCTCCATTTAACCGACCTCGTATCAGTTCTAGTTTCCGAGATCCCAATAATGAGACTCGAATTTGGGACACCCTGTACACCATACAAATTTAGTTCTTTCAATAGCAAATTTGGATCAACACAATCATATGCCCTGGACAAATCCAAGCAGACACCAAGACCCATATCACCTCTTTCCAACAGTTAGTTATATGCTTTATAAACAAAAAAATGTTTTTTTTGGAAAAAGGAGAAAAAGTTGAAAAACCGTAAAATAATGTTCGGAAAGTTAATAAAAGCATTATATAATACGAAATAAGAAAAAAAGTTAATAAAAATACAAAAACAAAAGATTTGTTCGGAAGGTTAATAAAAGAATTATAAAACCAAATAAGAAAAGAAAAATAATAAAAAAAAGGAAAAATTGTTCGGAAAGTTAATAAAAGTATTATAAAACGAAATCAAGAAAAAAAAATTAGTAAAGAAGAAGTTGGAGCAACGCGGTTTTCGGCGAAAAAAGTTGAAAAAGAGGAAAAAAAATTAAAAAACGTGTCAACCTAAAAGTTGAGAAAAAAAAGCTTAAAAAATAAAAACTCAATTCCTAATATCTCTTTCAGATGTTTCATGTCACCTGTGTGCTTAGAAAGGTAAGGCACTTTTTTTATTATATACAGGGTGTCTGAAATAGCGTGTGCCACTATTGCTATCTCTGAAACGGTAAGTGCTACGCGATCGGTTAAATTAGAGAAAAGTTGCCTTTTTTATGCCTATTCAGGATCCGTTTATAGTGTGGTCAAAGTCATGTTAGTTTTTAAGATACAGGGTGATTTATAAAAAATACCGAAACATATTTCGTCGATTATTACAAAAACTGTTCATTTTCGAGACACAGTTTAAAATCGAAAGTTTTATAATTTTTTCCCCTCTACAACATGGTGCCTCCAAATTTCACCTCCAGCGTTTCGTGTTCGTGCCACCACCATCGACTTAATTTTCTTAAATACGGACCTGGATTTTTTATTTCAGATTTTAAGAGCTTCTGATGTCCCAAAACCACTTATTCGAAAATTTCATATTATTGGTATTTTCCATAAGAACATAATGTGTTAGAGAGAGACAGTAAAGAGAATTATGATAGGAATTAAATAAAAAGTGAAAAAGGTATTTTATTGAATAAGTGCGATACGTCATTGTTTTTGGGACATCAGAAGCTCTTAAAATCTGAAATAAAAAATCCAGATCCGTATTTAAGAAAATTAAGTTGATCACGAAATGCCGGAGGTGAAATTTGAAGGCACCATGTTGTAGAGCGGAAAAAATTATATGTTTTTCGAATTTTAACTGTGCCTCGAAAATGAACAGTTTTTGTAATAATCGACGAAATATTTTTAGGCATTTTTCATAAATCACCCTCTATCTTAGAAACTAAAATTAATTTGACAACACTGTGAACGGGTTCTGAATGGGCAGTAAAAAAGGCAACTTTTCTCTAATTTAACCGAACTCTTATCGCCTACCGTTTCAGAAATAGCAATACTGGCACACGCTATTTAAGACACCCTGTATAGGGGTATAAGACAGATATCTGGGAAACGGTCATTCGACATTTTTGTGTAGCAAATTCAATACTATTTTCAAACTTGTTTAATTTTTCGTTCCGAAACTGTTGACGGCTGAAGACAATCATTTAAATTCGAGCATTTTACCCCTGCTCTAGTGACAGCAGGACATTTGATCTCTTATGACAGGGCCAAAACGTTATTTTTTAAAAATATATATTATGAAGGGATATAAGATCGATATCTAGAACACGATGTTTAGTAACTGAACGAAATTTTACGATTTAAGACAATGATTCAAAGTACAGCATTTGCCCCCCTGGCCTAACGACAACAGGACAGTTGATCCTCTATGCCAGGGCTAAAATATATAGGAATATAGCATAGATATTTGGAAAATGATGTGTAGTAAGTAATTCAATGAAATTTTACTGGAGAGCAGACATGCGTAATTTTTTCTTTGCGACTCGAGACTTTTGATGGTTCTATAGCCTAGTACATGCTAAGGCTAAAATGGGATACTTTTAATGTAAAGTGTTGATTAGAGTGTGTGTGGATTAGAATTCATTTTAATGGAGCAAACAAAAATTCTAAACTTACACCTCATCCATCAAAATGGCCAGGTGATGGTAAAAAAATATGCCCTTTTTCTATTAATGATTGAATTAAGATTTGTAGTATGACGTATGACTAAAAGGCACTAGGTTTGGACATATTATTATTGAGTATTCGAGGCGACAAAATTCAACTTCTTTGTTTCCGAAATTCTTGAAGGTCCTGGATAATATATTCAAAAAAAAAAATCAATTAAGTCGTCAAACATTTTTTCCATTAAATGCCTATAACAATAATTCATATAATAATAAGCAGCTCATTTCAGACCATGTATATCCGCCTTTGTGTCATCACCGGATTTAAACGAAAAATCAACAGAATGAATGAATAGTAATCTGCTCGGCAGGTCCCTATAGTATACCCAGAAACATAATTATTATTAGAAAAATAACCAGTTTGTCGGAATCGAATTCCTTCTGCAACCTTCGAAGGTTATTTTCTCAAGCGTACGTTATGATTCTGCGTCTATTTTTAACCTGCAAATTTTTATCGTTTTCTATTAAAATGCGTGATATTTTTGTTGCTTTTCTTGATCGCTTTTCTTCGTCGTATCGTACGCTCAGAAAAATCGTCCTATACACAAGACAAAGATTTATTCGATCTGCCAAACCAGAAAAGTTGCAACAATCGGACACGAAAAGATAAGTTTCGAGATACGTGCCGTTGATAACATTACGAATCGAAGCGGCGAGAATAAGAAATGATTCATCGGGTACATCAACAAAGACCCAAGGTCGAGAAGATGGTACTACTTCTCGTTACTTTGTTTTATTTAGACGTTGAGTAAGCCCGCATTGTTTCAGGCAAATTTACCTGGAATTGCGATTTGTTTGCTGACCGCCTTACACTGAGAAAAATGTAGATACTTACGGTATAACCGGCAATGGCAACCATTTTTTTATTACTTAGAGTCTTGCTGTGCGGAATTATGTAAATCAACCTTAAAATGTGCTTATCGCTTGAAAAAAATTTAAATTCTCGGATTTAGGCGCATTTTCCCATCTTCAAGTTGTTTTAAATGAGATGTCAATGAGAGATTAGCGCAAGGAATATGGGCAACGATACGCTAAAAGTAAAATTTAATTTCAAAATATGCCATAAAATCCATCAAAAACTGCCTCTAATCGTCTAAAAATCTCAAATTTTGGAATTCAAATTTCCCAAAATGCATCAATAGCAAAGCTCGTAAAATCGCCGAAATATTGAAAATTTTGGAACTATTTAGTGATTTGCTGCATGTTTTCATCGGAACTAGATTTTCTCATACATCAAGACCTCGCTCTCGTCCGGAAATTTTGTATCTGCTCATATCCCCACTCTTTGATATACGATTCTATGTACCCTAAAAATTTCAATACTTTGTACTAGATAAAAAACATTAAAGACATCAGTGAAAAGAGCCAATAAAAATATGAACACAAGAGCCATTTAAAAAATAATAAAAAATAGCCAGTGTAAAATATGAATAAGATGAGTCATAAAAATTTGAAAAAAGCAATAAAAAATTCAATGATGAGACCGGCGAAAAATAAATAAAAAATATTTAAAATATCAGTGAAAAGAACCATTGAAAATATGAACACAAGAGCCATTTAAAAAATAATAAATATAGCTAATAAAATATTAAAAAAGAACCATCAAAATATGAAAAAATCAATTAAAAATCAATGAAGTGCCATGAAAAAAAATAAAAGCCAATAAAATATCAGTGAAAATAGCCATTAAAAATATGAATAAAGAACTATTAAGAAACCAAAAAGGTCATGTAAATATGAACAAAGAAAGATCATTGAAAAATAAATAAAAAAGCCATAAAAATATAAATAAATATATCTGTGAAGAGCCATTAAATTATGAAGAAAAACCATTAAGAATATAATTTAGCCATTAAAACTATGAACAAAAAGACCCAAATAAAAATAACAATAAATAGAACCATGAAAATATGAACACAAGAGCCATTATAAATAATAATAAGCGTTAAAATATTAATAAAAAGCGATAAAAATATGAAAAACAATTCAAAAATCAATGGAAAGAGCCATGAAAAATATAAACACAAGAGCCGTTTAAAAAATAATTAAAGAGTCCTTAAAATAATAATAAAAAAAAACATAAGAACATGAAATAAACAAAAAAAAATTCACTAAGGAGTCATAAAATACTAAATTAAAAAAACACTTAATATATCAGTGAAAAGAGCCATAAAAAGAGAGCTATTAAAAATATGATTTTCAAAAATAAAAAAATAATAGGAAAAAAAGACCATTAAAAATATTAATAAAAAGAACAGAAAAAAAATTTTTTTGCAATCACTCATAATCTGGGATTTTCAGATTGTCAAAAGATATTCTAGTTATAGAAATACTACCTGCAAATGAACAATCCCAGCAAAGTGCGGTTTTTACTATCCAATAGAAAAGGAACAATTTTTTGTAATCTAAAAATTCAAAATTTTTTATAGTCACTTATAATCTGGGATTTTCAGATTCTCAAAAAAGATTCTAGTTATGAAATTACTGCCTGCAGATCCTCGAAATATCGCAAATCGAAAATTGACCAACAATCCCGGCAAAAGGCGGTTTTTACTACCCAATAGAAAAAGAACGATTATATGTACCCTAAAAATTTCAACTTTTTATACCAGATTCCATATTATTTATAGTCACTCAAATTCTGGGATTTTCAGATAGTCAAAAAATTTCTAGTTATAAAATTACTAAAAAGTGTCATTAAAAATATAAACACAAGAGCCATTTAAAAAATTATAAAAAATAGCCAGTAAAATATGAATAAAATGAACCATAAAAATTTGAAAAAAAAGCCATAGAAAAGTCAATCATAAAAGTCACGGAAAATAAATAAAAAATATTAAAAATATCAGTGAAAAGAGTAATTGAAAATATGAACACAAGAGCCCCATTTAAAAAATAATAAAAATAGCTAATAAAATATTAAAAAAGAACCATAAAAATATGAAAAAATCAATAAAAAATCAATGAAGAGCCGTGAAAAAAGATAAAAGCCAATAAAAATATCAGTGAAAATAGCCATTAAAAATATGAATAAAGACCTATTAAGAAACCAAAAAGGCCATGTAAATATAAACAAAAAAAGTTCATTGAAAAATGAAATAAAAACGCCATAAAAATATAAATAAAAATATCTGTGAAGAGCTAATAAAATTATGAAAAAAAAAATTAAGAATATAATTTAAAAGAGCCATTAAAACTATGAACAAAAAGATCCAAATTAAAATTATAATAAATAGAACCATGAAAATATGAACACAAGGGTCATTAAAAAAAATAAAAAGCCTTTAAAATATTAATAAAAAGAGCGATAAAAATATGAAAAACAATAATTCAAAAATCAATGGAAAGAGCCATGAAAAATATAAACACAGTAGCCATTTAAAAAATAATAATAATTCCTTAAAATATTAATAAAAAAGCTATAAAAACATGAAATAAGCAAAAAACCACTATAGAGTCATTAAATACTAAATTAAAAAAACACTTAATATATCAGTGAAAAGAGTTATAAAAAATATGAACAAAGAGAGCCATTAAAAATATGAATAAATAACCATTAAAAATAAAAGAGCCGTGAAAAATATGATTTTCAAAAATAAAAAAATATGAATAAAAAGAGCCATTAAAAAAGGAAAAAAAGAACCATTAGAAATATTAATAAAAATAATAGAAAAATATTTTTTGCAGTCACTCATAATATGGGATTTTCAGATTGTCAAAAGATATTCTAGTTATAGAGATACTACCTGCAAATCCTCAAAATATCGTAAACGAACAATCCCAGCAAAGTGCGATTTTTACTATCCAATAGAAAAAGAACGTTCTTTTGTACCCTAAAACTTTCAAATTTTTATAATAGATTCCAGATTTTTTATAATCACTCATAATCTGGGATTCCAGATTGTCAAAAAAGATTCTAGTTACTACCTGCAGATCCTCGAAATATCGCAAATCAAAAATTGACCAACAATCCCAGCAAAGGGCGGTTTTTACTACCCAATAAAAAAAGAACGAATATATGTACCCTGAAAATTTCAACATTTTATACCAGATTCCATATTATTTATAGTCACTCAAATTCTGGGATTTTCAGATAGTGGATAAATTTCTAGTTATAAAATTACTACCTGCAGATCCTCGAAATATCGCAAATGAAAAATTGTCCAACAGTTCCAGCAAAGTGCAGTTTTTACTATCCAATAGAAAGAGAACGATTCTATGTACACTAAAAATTTCAACTTTTTGTACTAGATAAAAAAACATTAAAAATATCGGTAAAAAGAGCCATTAAAAATATAAACACAAGGGCCATTTAAAAAATTATAAAAAATAGCCAGTAGCCAGATGAACCATAAAAATTTGAAAAAAAAGCAATAGAAAAATCAATGATAAAAGCAGCGAAAAATAAATAAAAAATATTAAAAATATCAAGAGCCATTGAAAATATGAACACAAGAGCCATTTAAAAAATAATAAAAATAGCTAATAAAATGTTTTAAAAAAACCATAAAAATATGAAAAAAATCAATGAAGAGCCATGAAAAAATAAATAAAAGCCAATAAAAATATTAGTGAAAATAGTCATTAAAAATATGAATAAAGAACTATTGAGAAACCAAAAAAGGCCATGTAAATATGAACAAAAAAGCCATTGAAAAAAAAATAAAAATATAAATAAAAATATCTGTGATGAGCCATTAAAATTATGAAAAAAAAACCATTAAGAATATAATTTAAAAGAGTCATTAAATTTATGAACAAAAAAATCCAAATAAAAATAATAATAAATAGAACCATGAAAATATGAACACAAGAGCCATTACAAAAATAATAAGCGTTAAAATATTAATAAAAAGTGCGATACAAATATGAAAAACAGTAATTCAAAAATCAATGAAAAGAGCCATGAAAAATATAAACACAAGAGCCATTTAAAAAATAAGTAAAAAGGCCTTAAAATATTAATAAAAAGAGCCATAAAAACGTGAAATATGCTAGTCATAAAAAACTTAATTAAAAAAAAATTAAAACATCAGTGAAAATATCCATCAAAAATATGAACAAAAGGAGCCTTTAAGAATATGAATGAATAACCATTAAAAATAAAGAGCCGTGAATAATATGAATTTAAAAAATAAAAAAATATATGGATAAAAAGAGCCGTTAAAAAAAGGAACAAAAGAACCATTAAAAATATTAATAAAAAGAACAGAAAAATATTTTTGCAGTCACTCATAATCTGGGATTTTCAGATTGTCAAAAGATATTCTAGTTATAAAAACACTATCTACAGATTCTCAAATTTTCGCAAATGATGAACGGACCAACAATCCTAGCAACGTGCGGTTTTTACAATCCAATAGAAAGAGAACGATTCTATGTAGCCTAAAACTTTCAATTCTTTATTCTAGGTTCCAGATTTTGTGTCACTCATATTTTGGGATTTTCAGATTGTCAAAAGAGATTCTAGTTATAAAATTACTACCTGCAGATCATCGAAATATCGCAAATTAAAAATTGACTAACAATCTCAGCAAAGTGCGGTTTTTATTAACCAATAGAAAAAGAACGATTCTCTGTGCCCTAAAAATTTTAACTTTTTGTACTAGATAAAAAAATCTTAAAAACATCAGTCAATAGAGCCATTAAAAATATGAACACAAGAGCCATTTAAAAAATAATAAAAAAATAGCCAGTAAAATATGAAATAAGATGAGCCAACAAAAACTTTGAAAAAAAGCAATAAAAAAATCAATGATGAGAACCACGAAAAATAAATAAAAAATATTAAAAATATTACTTGAAAAGAGCCATTGAAAATATAAACACAAGAGCCATTTAAAAAATAGTAAAAATAGCTAATTAAATATAAAAAAAGAACCATAAAACGTTAAAACAATAAATAAAGAGCCATGAAGAAAATAAATAAAATTTAATAAAAATGTCAGTGAAAAGAGCCATCAAAAATATGAATAAAAAACTAAGACCCAACTAAAAAACCAAAAAAGGCTATGAAAGTATGAACAAAAAAAGCCATTGAAAAATAAATAAAAAAGCCATAAAAATACAAATAAAAATATATGTGAAGAACCATTTAAATTATGAAAAAACCCACTAAGAATATAATTTAAAAGAGGCATTAAAGCTATGAACAAAAAGATGTAAATAAAGATAATAATAAATAGAACCATGAAAATATGAGCACAAGAGCCATTAAGACAAATAAAAAGCCGTTAAAAAATTAATAAAAAGAGCGATAGAAACATGAAAAACAACAATTAAAAAAATCAATGAAACGAGCCATGAAAAATATAAACACAAGAGCCACTTAAAATATAATTTAAAAGTCCTTAGAATATTAATAAAAAAAGCCATAAAAACATGAAATAAGCAAAAAAAATCACTAAAGAGTGATAAAAAACTAAATTAAAAAAATCTTTAAAATATCAGTGAAAAGATACATACAAAATATGAACATAAAGAGCCATTAAAAATATGAATGAATAACCATTAAAAATAAGAGCCGTAAAAAATATGATTTAAAAGAAAACATGAATAAAAGGAGCTATTAAATAAAAGGAAAAAAAGAACCATTAAAATTATTAATAAAAAGAACAGAAAAATATTATTTTGCAGTCACTCATAGTCTGGGATTTTCACGTTGTCAAAAGATATTCTAGTTATAAAAATACTACCTGCAGATTCTCGAAATGTCGCAACTCCAATAGAGAATGAACGGTTCTATGTACAGGGTCATCCAACAAGGACTAGACAACGCGATTTTTTGACTTTATCTTTACTTTTATAAAAAAAAAACTGAAATAGCCATCTTATGTAATTTTCTCCCGCGAAATCGGATATGTTCAGCAAAAAAAACAATTGAACATCAAATAAAAGTGCTAGGGGTCACTTTGATATTTTTTAAATGGGACACCCTGTATATTACTAAATTTTTAGGCTCTCTAGAAAAATCTAAACACATTTTGAGTATAATATCCTATACCTATCTTTAGCTGTTTACCAAATATTGACAGTTAAAAGTCAGGTATTTTGACACTTTGGCAGGCTCTAAAATCTAAACCGCACAAGATCAAAGAAAACGGTTTGCACATTCCTATCTTACGTTTTCATAAACTATCGAATGACGGTATCTTCGAATTTAATCTGCGGATAAAATTAACCGGAACTTTTAAACCTCCGGTTAAATTCAAAGTTACTATCATTCGATAGTTTATGAAAACCCTAGATAGGAATGTGCAGACCGTTTTCTTTGATCTCGTGCGGTTTAGATTTTAGAGCCTGTCAAATTGTCAAAATGCCCGACTTTCAACTGTCAATATTTGGTAAACAGCTAAAGATAGGTATAGGATATTATACAAAAAATGTGTTTAGATTTTTCTAGAGAGTCCAAAAATGTAGTAATATACAGGGTGTTCCATTTAAAAAAATATCAAAGTGACCCCTAGCACTTTTATTTGATGTTCAATTGTTTTTTGCTGAACATATCCGAATTCGCGGGAGAAAATTACATAAGATGGCTATTTCAGTTTTTTTTTTATAAAAGTCCAGGGAAAGTCAAAAAATCGCCTTATCTAGTCCTCGTTGGATAACCCTGTACTATAAAAAAATTAATTTTTTTATATTAGATGCTAGACTTTTAATAACCACACATAATCTGGGATTTTCAGATTGGCCAAAAAAATTCTACTTATAAAATACTATCCTAACCGCGCGTTACAATTGTACCCGATCCTCCCCTACGTGTTCAGAAAATGTCATCAATATTATTTAATTTTTTTGACAGATATTATGGCACTTATGGAAGATGTATTGATAAAATTAAGGACTTCATCTCGATTTTAGCTCGACTTGCAATCATATTTACTGAAATATTTTGGGGCAAGTCCGCCCCTGTCTCCCAAATGTCCCCATACAGCCAGGATTTATAACTGAGTTTTTGGTGAAAAATTAGATACCTATCCCTCGACGCTCCCAAAAAGGGATGAGATTTTTGCAACTTCTACAGTGGAAAGATACAGTGTGGACCAAATTGCTTCGCCACCACTGGGGCTTTGGAAACTATATGGAGGAATAATTTAAATAAATAATTACATACTTCATAAGTGTTTTAAATAAATATTAGTGGAGGGAAGCTTCGTGTTTCATTCATACCCCAAGCTCAATTACCGTTATTTTGAATATATTAGTCTATCAGCAAGATTAGTTTTCTTTAATTTTCGTCAAAATATTTTTTCCCTTCATTTCCTAGCTACCGCTCTGGTTAGAGCAGCTCCTAAGGGCCAATAATGAGATTCCGGGCGTAGTGGCAATTACCTAACAACTAAGTTGGTACAAGAATGAGAATAAATAGTCGCGTAATCTTTCCGTCTCTTCAGAAGCGAACGGTTCCCAGGATGGCGTTCTTCCGTAGAAATATAAACGACAAATCTAACATGGAAATACCTCCCGTGTAGCCCGAGGCGGTCGCATTGAATTCCTCGAATTGTGTACTTAAACGGCATTTTCTATAAGTATAACAGAGAGAAAAAAATGGTCATACTGTATTGAAGTCCGCTGTCAGGCGTGGTTCGTTGTTGCTCCTAAAGAATCTCTTTGCTAAATGTAATATTTTTTTACTGTTAAAGAGCCGATTGCACCGAAGAATTTAACTCTTAGCTTAATCTAGAGTTAAATAGTGCGGTGCAATCGGCTAATAATAGTAGGTAGCGATCGATTGACGTCAACCTGGTTAGAATAATTGTTGAGGTTACTACTCTAAGTGAGTTGGAGTTGATTTTTTTTTACAAAGGAAACCTTTAATACTAATTTTAATTTCAAGGCAATTTCGGCTGGATTGATATATTTTAAGCTTAAATATCTCAAAAACGGCTTGACCAAATATCAACATACTATATTTTCAACTCTGATATATTTTTTACAAATGGAATTCTCCGTTATAATAACGCACCTCCTTTTCTTAATTTCAAAAATATATAATTCGGTGATATTTGGTTTTGAGATATTAAAGTTTAAAATATAATAATACAACCGATATTGAGGGCTAGATTGTTATACTCACGGTTTGACACATATTAATCAATATGTGTCAAAACACATAAATATTTTGGATTTAAATATTTCAAAAACGACTTTATTTTTGTCTTATTAAAATTTTGGTGTCTTGTTTTTCAATTTATTTTACTTTCATTTTCGCTATTTTTATTTTGACTTACTTTTAGTTATTTCTTATCTAAACTTTCTTATCCATTTTTGAAGAGAATACATTTTTGTTAAACTACTGACAAGGCATCAAGTCTAAAGCGCTATGAGGTTGAAGGTTGCAACAGCAGTCTTATTGTGCTTTATTTAATTTTATTTTTATTTTATTTTCATTTTATTTAACTTTATTTTTCATTATTTTGCTTTGCGTTTTATTTCACTTTATTTTCATTTTATTTTACTTTATTTTGCATTATTTTCTTTTTACTAATCTGTTTTAATTTTATATGAACTCTTAGATCTAAATTTAATTATATTTATTCTTATTAGGCTTTTTCTGTTATATGATTATTTTATTTTTGTTTTGTTTCTTATTCCACAGCTATTCTTGTCTCATCTGACTTAAATATACCAAATTGAAGAAAATATAAAACATAGAAAAGGAAAATAAAACAAATTAAAATAAAACAAAAAGCTTAATAACCCTTTTATATTTCATTTTTATTATTACTTTTTAAATTTGCTTTGCTATGTCTTATCTTATTTCATTTTATTTAACTTCCTTTTGCTTTATTTTTATTTTTATTTTTGAAAAAGATACATTTTTGATAACACTTGGTGCATCAAATAAAGCTACTACTGACAAGGCGTCAAATCTAAAGCTTTAAAGAGTTATTTGATCAGAGTTTCGTTTTGTTTCTCATTATTCTGCTTTGGATTTATTTTATTTTACTTAATTTTTATTTTATTACATTTATTACAACTTTATTTTGCATTATTTTTATTTTTTAGTTATCTCCTTTAAATTTATATGACCTCTTAGATCTAAATTTAATATATTTATTCATATTATTTAAAGTTGCTGAACTGAAGATAATATAAAAGAAAGCGAAGCACAGTAAAAAAAATTAAATAAAACACACAAAGCTTAAGAAGATTAAAATATATTTTTATATGACCTCTTAGATTTAAATTTAATTTAATTTGTCCATATTAGGCCTTTTCTGTTATATGTTACTTCATTTTACGTTGCTTCGATTTTGTTTCACTGTTACTCTTATTTTATAAGACATAAATTTACTGAACTGAAGATAATATAAAACAAAGCGCAGCAAAGTAAAATAAAACACAAAAAGCTTCATAAGATGAAAATATGTCTTATTAAGGTTTGTGTGTTTTATTTTTATTTTTTGAACTTTGCTTCGCTCTGCTTTATCTTATTTTTTTATTTAACCTCCTTTTGCTATATTTTTATTTTAGTTTTTGAAAAAGATACTTTTTGATAATACTTGCTGCATCAAACAAAACTACTACTGTCAAGGCGTCAGATCTAAAGCGTCAAGGAGTTATTTTGTCTGAGTTTCGTTTTGTTTCTCATTATTCTGCTTTGGAATTATTTTATTTCACTTTATTCTTATTTTATTACAATTTATTTTCATTTTAATAAAGTTTGATTTATTTTATTTAACTTTATTTTGCATTATTTTTATTTCTTCTTCTTCTTCTTTAAATGTATAAGACCTCTTAGATCTAAATTTAATTTAATTTATTCATATTAGGCTTTTCCTGTTATATGTTAATTTTACTTTGTTTTGCGTTTTTTTTTTTACTCTTATTTCATCCAACTTAATTTTTTTGAACTGAAGATAATATAAAACAAAGCGAAGCAAAATAAAAGAAATAAAATCAAACACAAAAAGTTTAATTAAAATATTTTATGATGCTTTTCGTGTTTTATTTTTATTTTTTACTATGCTTCGCTTTGCTTTATCTAATTTAATTTTATTTAACTTCCTTTTTGCTTCATTCTCATATTAATTTCCAAAAAAATAAATTTTTGATAATACTTGGTGCATCAAACAAAACTTCTACTGGCAATGCAGCAAGTCTAAAGCGCAGAAGTGTTATTTTCTCAGGATTTCCTTTTGCTCCTCATTATTCTGCTTTTATTTTAGTTCACTTTATTTTAATAAATTTTATTTTCATTTTATTACAGTTTGGTTTATTTTACACATTAATTTATATAACCCCTTAGATTTAAATTTAATTTAATTTATTCTTATTAACCTTTATTCTGTTATATTAAACTCTTGTATTTTATTTTTATTTTAGTTGACTTTTAGCTATATTTTATCCAAAATTGATAAATCTGTAGCTCCGTTGATGTCTAAGGGAACTTGAGTTTAAATGGCGTAACATGACTTATGTGATGTCTAATGGATGCCAACACTTTTAAAATTATATAGGTCACGTGGTCGAAAATGACAGGCGACGTGTTTGACATTGACAGATGGCATACCATGCTCTATAATTTGCGTAGTCCCTGTGTATGAGATATGACGTAAATAGCAGATGCGCGTGTAGGTAGTGAACGTATGCCAAAATATTTGGCATGCCATTTTGGCCTGTCAATATGATATTTCGCGCCCTTATAGTATTTGATATGTAGTCTTATCTTGGAAAATATCCAACATAATGTAATCATCCTCAGCAAAAGTTCTTTTTTGACTACCATCAGCTAGATATTCCCAATTTCGTTTTGGTTCCCAAACGCTATTGCTTTTTGGTACTTAGTCAATATCTGTTGTTCCCCTCTGAACCAATAAAAGCATATTTCCCTAGGTACTCACTCCTAAACTAAAAATATATTTAATTTCTTGCAGATTAAAGAAAACACTAGGATCCTAAAATATCTGGCTCAATGGGGCAACACCAGCAGTTTGAAGAGTGTTGGTACCACCTAATCGCAGGACAGATGAAAACACGGTACTAGAAAGACCTTTCTAAATTGGGTTTCGAGCGCACCTGATGATGCAGGTACGTACACTATTCTACTAAAATTAAGGTATTTTTTTCCTGAGGAACACTAATTTATTGCAGGAATTGAAGTCAAGGACTTTGGCGTCTCTATAACCAAATATCAATAAAAAATATATTTTTGAAGTTATTATTGCAAAATATATGCAGCGTGCTCCATTAAACCCTGCAAGTGGGTGTAAAATTATAAATAAAAACCCTGTACGTATATGAACATGTTTATACCAAAATAATGTCTTTGCAGGAATATTCTTTTTGTTTTTTCCTTCTTATTTCGTTGGTAATAATCCTTCACTCATTAGCAATAAGCGAATAAAGCATATTAAAGTAGGCACGCTGTTAAACCTTCAAGCTGAAGCAAAAAAATCCTTCATTAAACCCTGCAAGTGGGTGTCAAATTATAAATAAAAACCCTGTACATATATGAACATGTTTAAACCAAAATATTGTCTTTGCAGGAATATTCTTTTTGTTTCCTCCTTCTTATTTCGTTGGTAATAAACCTTCACTCATTAGCAATAAACGAATAAAGCATATTAAAGTAGGCACGTTGTTAAACCTTCAAGCTGAAGTAAAAAAATCCTCCATTAATCCCTGCAAGTGGGTGTCTAATTATAAATAAAAACCCTGTACATATATGAACATGTTTAAACCAAA
>MU184161.1:72288-86911 GCA_016904865.1 Pissodes strobi | reverse complement strand
ATCAGATCTGAGACAGGACGTTTCAAAGTGTTCGCGGCTCAGAGAGTTGGCGAAATTCAAGATTTATCTAACCCGGTACAATGGATAAAATACGTACCATGAAACTAAATCCAGCAGATAAAGCAACAAAGAACAAGGATCTGGACTATACAGAGAATGGTATCTGGACCTAAATTATTAAAAAAAGGACGTTTAGTAGATAAAGTCCATTCAAGGCTATTGCGCTGTTACGTCAGACTTTCTGACGTCAAAAGAAAAGATCCGTACGTCTTAGATAGACTCGTACGTTATTTTTTACACTAGCCAAAAGATGTCTCTGAACCTGATTTCTATTCCGGAGCACGTTCCGTTTTTATCAATGTTACATACTTATGACAATATTGTTTTAAACGTCTGGGCATCTGAATAATACTTTTGACAGTTCGTTTAATTTAAAATAATAATATGCTTTTTATCGTCTAAAATCCGTTTAAAAACGATTTTAAATGGCAAAATTGTACCGCCCTAGCGGCTAGAATTGGTTTGCGCATTTCCATCTCATTTGCCGAGATTTGTCCTCATATCGCCGCGTAAGATGTTTACACATCAAAAATACATTTTTTCTAGAGATATCATTTTTTAGTATTATCAAATAAATAAAAAACAAATATAACTTACATTGTGCACAGCTTTCCAGGGTAAAAGTGGCCTACCAGCATCTTTTTCACCTGTGAAATAATGCACTAATTTTAAAATTAAAGCTTGCTCTTTCTCACTGAACCGGTGGGGCATCTCAAAACGATTTTTATTAGCAATTATTAGCGTAAAACACAAACCAACTACCAACAAATCAATAAATGAATTAAATCTGTTATTTTCGTTATGATATTTTGACATTGACGCAAATCGATGTCAAAAATTCAAATTTAGTACATACAGTCGTGCGCATTGAAACTGGGACACCCCCACGACAGATCTTGTCATTTTTCGCTATTTTTGGTAAATCAGACTTTTACCTGCTAATAGGGCATGTCTATATGACGTACATTCATTAGGTTATGTTTTATGACTTTATCACCTTTGTCATCGCTTTTTCATAAAATTATTTTAACTATTATTCTTCTACAAAGAGTGATAGTGTTCCAGCGAGTTTAGTGACCACAACCCTAAGCAATAATATCGTGAACGTGAAATATAAAATCAACAAAAGTCCCTATTGAATAACACAAAATTGAACTTGATTTTTACAATTATTTATTAAAAAAAAAAAACGTAATCGCTAAATAGATAGTGAGCATTCCGTGTAGTGATACTACTAATATTTTATAGCAGAACCACTTTTTTCCAGAATCGCATGGATTCTTCTGGGCATTGAAGCCACTAAGTTTTGAGTATAATCCTCAGTCATTATGCTGTTCCAAACTTCCACGATTTTTGTTCATAATTCCTCCCTGTTTTCGGGTTTAAAATTTGACATTTTTTTTTACCATCAGTAATAACATTCTCGATCGGGTTAGCATCAGGACTCCTACTTGGCCAAGGTAACTATTGCAGTTTTATTAGCAGAAAATAAAAAGCTTCAATTGAGATTGAACCAAAATGTATATCTTTATTTAAAAGTAAAAAATTAAACACATAGAAAAAAAATACGAAGCGACAAACTGCTTCGTTGCGATGCTTAGACAAGACTAAAGGACCCTAAAATTACATCTTACAATAGGAAGTAACTTATATTGCTATCTATAGGCTATCTATAAATCAGTTTATCTAAGAGAGACAAATAAAAACACATAACAGTTAAGGTTAAGGGTCTGGTGCCGTAATGCAAAACAGATGTGTATTAGGGCGCTGCAGATCTTATAAGTACCTATTTCAAATATATTTATGACATTATAAGAAGGGGTTGTAATTACACGTGCGTATGAACGAGATGACCCTTGTCATTTCCAAGTCCAAATTTTAGTGAAACATATAAAAGTACATTTTTATATACATTCACAAATAATGGCAAATCTTAACACTCCCACTTATTTTGAAGGGTCTAAAATATTTAATTGCGATCGTAAATAAATAAATTGCTTTTTAGCCAAAGGCTTTGTAAAAATATCTGCCAACTGATTTGCGGTAGGTATATACCTTAATTCAACTTGCCTCTTATTTACGATATCTCTTATAAAATGGAATCTTACATCTATATGCTTAGAGCGTTTGTGATGCACTGAGTTGCTTGCTAACTTAATAGGTGCCTGGTTGTCCACAAATATGATAACCTCTTTAAAATCTACATTTAACTCCAATAAAAACTGGCGCAACCAAACAGCTTCTTTTACACCATGTGCTAAAGCAATGTATTCTGATTCAGCAGTTGATAGTGATACGACACATTGGCGCTGACTAGACCAAGAAATTGGTGCACCGTTTAAAACAAAAACAAAGCCGCTTCTAGATTGTCTCGTGTCTAAACACCCTGCATAATCAGCGTCAGTAAACCCCTGCAATGAGTCTAAACTCCCACTGTTGCCGAATGTGATACCAAAATCAACTGTGTCTTTCAAGTAACGCAAAATTTTCTTTACAAATTGCCAGTGTTCTTGTGCGTAGCAATCTAAAAATTGGCTTGCATAATTAACTGCATATTCAATATCTGGTCGAGATACTCGCGCAGCGAATAATAACGAGCCAACAGCTTCTCGATAAAGAATATTTGTATTACTTTGAACATTTTCAGGTTTTTTACGCAAATAAGAGCCTGGCTCAGCTGGTATACTCGAAAATTTTGCGTCTTGCATTGCAAATTTATCAACTAATTTTCTTATATATCCTGCCTGATTAATGGTTAACAGTCGTTGCTTACGATTACGTACAATTTCTAAACCTACAAAATCAGGTACGCTATCTACAGTTATTTTAAATTTACCTTTTAAAACACTTAAAACGTCATCTATCGCACTCACATTTTCGCATATAATTAGTCCATCGTCGACATAGAGTGCTAAATACACGGTGAACCCTTTTACACGCCCTATGAACACGCACTTATCACTTTCACAAGGCACAAAACTAAAAGTCTTTAGGAAACCGACGAATTTCTCGTTCCAACACCGTGGAGACTGCTTCAATCCATAGAGACTTTTGTATAGCCTGCAAACAGAATCTGCATTATTTGGGTCGACGTATCCCTCCGGCTGCTCCACGTAGATTTCTTCCTGTAGTTCGCCGTACAGAAAGGCCGTCTTTACGTCGAATTTCTTCATTTCATAATCCCTAGTGGCGACCATTGCTAATAGCAGCCTTATCGACTCGTATCTTACGACCGGTGCATATGTTTCTAAATAGTCTATTCCTTCATGCTGGGAGAATCCTTTCGCAACAAGTCTGGCTTTGTATCTCTCGACATTTCCTGTGGGATCAGTTTTAACAGCAAATACCCATCTGCACCCAATCAAACGTTTACCTTGTGGCAGTTTAGACAAGGTCCACGTTTTATTGTCGTTAAAAACCTCTATTTCTTCGTCCATAGCCTTTTTCCACTTTTCTGCTTCTTGACTTATTACAGCTTGGCTGTAATTTGTGGGTACAGCGTGTGCGAAGAATGCAACCGGTATGCCATAACGATCAGGGGGTGCACTAGGTTACGATCACGTAGGACTCTTCCGTGGTTTCTCACTTCCTGCTGAGGAATTTGGGCCTGTTCGGGAGCTGCAGCTTCGCCCGTCATTTCTTGCTGAGAAATTTGAAGCTGGTCAGAAGCTGTAGCTTCAGCTTCATCATACGCGACTTCTTCGGGGATTTTAAAGTCTAAGTCAATTGCAAATTGACTGTTTTTGGGCTTAACTGCGTGTTGTTCGTTAAAATCCACATCGCTGCTGATGTAGATTTTCCTTTTCTCGTAGTCCCAAAGCCTGTAGTTATTGGACTCGCCGTCATATCCCACAAAAAGTACTTTCTTGCTTTTCGGCTCGAACTTTGTACGTTTTTCCTTAGGTATGTTCACGTATGCATCCACTCCAAAAACTTTAAGATGTTTAATTTGTGGTTTACGTCCAAACCACTTTTCATATGGAGTTTATTTTCCACCAGGTTGCAAGATTACGCGGTTTAATACGTAGCACACTGTGTTAATCGCTTCGGGCCAGAGTTCGCTGTTGACACTTTTAGCAAAAAGTATCGATCTCGCGTTTTCAACTAGAGTTCGTATTTCACGTTCTGCGTGACCATTTTGTTCGTGAATATACGGCGATGAAAACTCATGCACAATACCATTTTCACGCAGGTATTTATCGAAATCGCGAAATGTATATTCTGTACCATTATCTGATTTTAACACTTTTACCTTCGTGTTAAGCTGTGTCAATACAAACGCGTTAAACTCGCGAAACTTTTCAAAAACTTCGAACTTATGCCTCAGAAAATAAACTTTTCTGAAGCTTGTACACTCATCCTTAAATAATAAAAAGTACTTGGAACCTCGAGGGGATTCAATATTTACCGGACCGCAAACGTCAGTATGAATCTTTTCCCCTGGCTCATAATTAGTCCCACTTTTTATACTTGCATGATGCTTACGCGACTGTTTGCCCGTCACACACGCTTCGCAAAAAAAGTCTTTTTCAGCTTGCAGCTCAGGCTCACCAACTTCAAGTTGTTTACACGTATTTTTCACCGCGCGAATATTTACGTGTGTCATTCTCTCGTGCCAAAGCTTTAATTTTTGTGAAGCTCCCTTTGCTTGAGCTACATTACACTGAACAGGAATTTTAACTTCAAAAAGTATACGGTACAAGTTTTTGTGTCGAACCCCGACTGACGTTAGTTTACTGTCGCGATCGCGAATTTCGCACTTTTCCTTATAAGCGTGGAAAGAAAAATCACTATTACTAATTATTCCGATAGAAAACAAGTTCCGTTTTAAACCAGGCACAAAAAGCACATTACGAAGCTCACGTTCTTGTAACCGACCCTGTATATTTTCCTGGATTATAATTGTACCTTTCCCGCTCGCTTCTAATATTTTGTCATCAGCTACTTTGACCAAATATTCTTCTGTTGGTGCTTCCAGATGGGTAAAGTACTCCTGCTTGTATGTCATGTGCATGCTAGCACCTGAATCAGCGATCCAAACTTCACTATCTTCCTCACATGTACTCGAAAAAGACGCGGTGACATCAGAAACATATGCCGACGCTCCTTCTGACA
This sequence comes from Pissodes strobi, assembly GCA_016904865.1. Classification (NCBI taxonomy): domain Eukaryota; kingdom Metazoa; phylum Arthropoda; class Insecta; order Coleoptera; family Curculionidae; genus Pissodes; species Pissodes strobi. Next base: position 81,736 of record MU184161.1, on the reverse strand, counting down.
CGTTCTTTTTCTTCGGACACTCGCGAACCCAATGCCCCTTTTCTTTACAGAAAGCACATTTTGTTCTTTTCTTTAATGCTTCTATGCTATGCTTTCTCTGCTCCTTTTTGGGTTTATTTCCGAGTGAAGTTTTTTGCACCTGAAATGCGAGCTCAGTCACATTTTCTTCACTTTCAGATAATCTCTTATCTTCCCTAATGAGTCTTGCTATTAAATTAACCTTCTTTCGCTCCGCCTCTGGCGTACAGTCCCAGACTATTCTAAAGACTGAAAATTTCGACGGCAAGCTGCTTAATAGCTTTGATATAACCGCCGTTTCAGAAGGTTTTTCTCCTGCATCTTCCAGCTTCTTGCAAATACTCTCCAGCTTCTCAATTTGGAGAGCGACAGACTGCGAGCCTGTCATTTTAAAAGCATAGAACTGCTCCCATGAATTTTGCTTGGCATCAACGGTTGTATCGCCGTACAACACTTTTATTTTATCCCAAATTTCTTGAGGAGTACTGCAGTTGATTAAATTTGGGTGCAGATTCTTTTCTACCGAGCTAAGAAGAATCACCGCAGCTTGCGATGATTTCTTCATCCATGTTTTCCAATCGTTTAATTTTGTCTCCCTGTCGGGCTCATCTTCTGTTCCCAAAACAAAACCTGTGAGCTCCTTTGCTTGCAATAAAAAGGTAACTCCAAACTTCCACATGGAATAATTTGATCCATCAAGTTTTGTTAGTTCCAACACTTCTCTATCACTCATGATGAACTGCTAAGGTAACACGCAAAACTACCGACTTTTAACTGACAAAAAAGAAACGAACTGTATAAACTAAAAAACGCGCTCGACGCGAATTTTCACTTTAAATAATATCGATATACAAATTGGCGCAGTGGAAGCGTGCTGGGCCCATAACCTATTGAAGTTTTATTAGCAGAAAATAAAAAGCTTCAATTGAGATTGAACCAAAATGTATATCTTTATTTAAAAGTAAAAATGAAAAACATAGAAAAAATACGAAGCGACAAACTGCTTCGTTGCGATGCTTAGACAAGACTAAAGGACCCTAAAATTACATCTTACAATAGGGAGTAACTTATATTGCTATCTATAGGCTATCTATAAATCAGTTTATGTAAGAGAGACAAATAAAAACCCATAACAGTTAAGGTTAAGGGTCTGGTGCCGTAATGCAAAACAGATGTGTATTAGGGCGCTGCAGATCTTAGAAGTACCCATTCCAAATATATTTATGACATTTACAAATAATGGCAAATCTTAACAGTAACAAGTCAACCCGATTTGCTTCAATATATTCTGTTACTCGGCGAGCAGTGTGGATGGGGCAGTTATCCTGCTGGAACACGAACCCATTCGGATACGCAGCGCGAGCGTTTGCATGACATTCTCTAAGATGTTTAAATATTGTTCAGTGTTGAACCTGCCGTGGCCGTCTACTCTTATGCACAGCCCTGCCCAACCAGCTCCCATGCAACCCCAAACATTGACAGAAAATCTTGCGGACTTTTCAATTTTTTGAGTGTACATTTCTTCATATCTAGACCACGGCGGCCTGTATACTCTTAAACCGCCATTATAAAATAATTGAAAGGTTTTCTTATCAGAGAAAACTACTCTTTGCCAAAAATTTACGTCCGCCACAAGATATTCCAAGCACCAACCAATTCTTTGCTCTTTGTTACCATTAGTGAGAAAAGATTTCTTGGCTGCAGAACGATTTCTTAACTTAGAGAGACGTTTAACTCTTCTACGGGCTGTACTGGCAGAAGCTGGAAACCCTGTATCGTTTCTTGCGTCAGAAGCGCTTCGGAAAGGATGTTCTTCCAGGCAACGAATTAAATTATTGTCCTGTTCCTCAGTTGTCGTCCTGGAAGCCCCACTTCCTGCCCTTCGTTCGAAGCTCTGTGTCGCACGCCATTTCACATAAACATAGTGCACCGTACTTTTCGGTTTCCCAACTCTCACAGCCACACTTCTTACTGGCAAACCCTCTTAAAACAAAGTAATTATTCTAGATTTTTCGACAACGAATAACTGCGGCACATGATACAAAGAAACATGTATCATGACTGCGGCATATTTATTGTTTGCATGTCAAATTTGACAAACCTCGTCATTGCTGCAGGTAAGTGCTGGTACGCAATCGCTCGTTTTACAATGGGAAAAATCGAATATCCCAATTTTAATGCGCGTAACTGTATGATCATTGCATAAAGAAAGATGGAATGATATGACGTAACAGCGCAATAGACTTGAATGGACTTTAACATTATTGATTGTGACGCAAATGGAATACACAAGAAATATTCTTTTAATGATCCTGAGAGACCTGATCCGCAAAGATTTTCAAAATGTAACAGATTGAGACGTAGCACCGCTTGCTTATATGCTGAGATACATAAAGAATTGAAACAAAAACAACTTAGAGATGTTTTAAGAAAGGATGAACTACAAGAAGCAGAAGTACCATTAGTTAAAAAGATTCAGTTAGACAGTTTTTCGGAAGAAATGAATCATCTTCAACCTAAAAATCGCGTTCAGAAAAATAGTCGACTTTAGACATTATCACCAGAACTTGACAAAAATGAGATAATTGGATTAAAAGGAAGACTCGAAAATTTAATAGACGCAGAAGAAGAATTTTAGCATCCAGTTATTTTAGACCCAATACATTAATGCTAAATTATTTTCATGAAAATTGTTTTCATCAGGGCCAAGAAATAGTAATAAACAAATTACGAGAAAACTATTCAATTTTAAGAGCAAGACATACAGTTAAAGATAGTTTCAGAAATGGTGAAAAATGTAAAATTAAAAGGGCAATTCCTGAACCATCACTGTCCCATTAGTGTCATTTGGGGCCAACAATAAGTTTCACGAAAACAGGTGTAACTACTTTGTTCTATAAAAGTTTTTTTTTTTTTGGGGGGGGGGGGGGGATTAGGAAATCTCTATCTAGACATCTGGTCGATGTTGAAAGTCGTCCAGTTGACCAGGCAGTGACTGCCTCTTTGTCCTAAAACCCTTCCCCCTGCTCTTCATCCTTCGCACTGGAACCGCTCTCGCATTACTTCAGTGCGGGGATTGTCTCGAAAACCATTTTACTTTCGATAGGCAACAAGCACAAACAGACCCAGTGGTGCCGTAAAATATCACAGTATATTCTTGTTGGAAATATCACAGATATAGTAATGATCCATCACAGATGCATTAGTGGTGTAATTATGACAGGTGGTGTAGGTATCACGATATCACAGATGACGTAGGTATCGACCATCACAAACAGGCAAGTATATATAAAATAAAGCAAATATCACAGTCAAGATTTATAAAGTCATCCCCTACTTTCGAGTTCTTTGGTTTGAATTATTGTTCGTATTGCTGTATAAGCACAGTTCCAAGTCTCCTCTCCACCCAACAGACTTCTCATCATTCTCTCTCTGTCGAATGGCTCTCCTGTTACATGAGAGAAAACAGTCCTTACCTCGTTCCATCTTGAACACACAAACAGGGTATGTTCCGCATCGTCTTCCTGCTTACAATAGGAACAAATTGGGGTTTCGGCTCTATTACGGTCATATAGGAACTTTCGAAAGCAACCATGTCCCGAAAGAGCCTGAGTAATAAAATAGTCTACCTCCCCGTAGGGGCGTTCCATCCAGTCCCGTATAATCGGTATTAGTCTGTGCGTCCACCGTCCATAGACTCCATTTTCCTACCTAGTTTGCCATCCATGCATTGGATATTCTTTTGCCTCCTCTTTTGTAACACCTGTATATCGTTCATGTCTTTCCCTGATCATAAGGTCAATTGGAGGTAAGCCCGCAATGACACACACTCCTTCGGTCGATACCGTTCGGTACGCACTGCAAATACGTAGGGCTATTTTCCTTTGCGTGCTAAGAAGCTTTAGCATCAACTTCTTGTTCTGCGTTGCATTATGCCAAGCTGGTGAGCCATATAGCATCTGAGAATGGACTACACTAGACAGTAACCTTCTTTTTGAAGCCCTTGGTCCCCCAATATTTGGCATTAAACTCGCCAATGCTGTAACTGTCTTATCAACCTTTACGATGGTTTTGCTAATGTGCTCTGCGAAACTTAGTTTCGTATCCAGCCAAACCCCAAGATATTTCACAGCCTTGCCAACTTCGATCGTGGTCCCGAGTACGTCAAAACTTATTGGCCTTATTTTCCTTTTCTTAGTCAGAAGAACAGCTTCGGTCTTTTCAGGAGCCAAGTGTAGTTTCCTGCTTTCCATCCAGTTTGACACCCGCTGCAAAGCCCTGTTTGCCACACTCATTAAAAGAGTCTCACTCTTTGCAGTGACCACCATTGCGACGTCATCAGCAAAGCCAACCAGTGTAGTTCCCTCTGGCATTTCCAAGTCAAAAAGCTGGTCGTAGAGTATATTCCACAGGGTCGGTCCCAGTACCGATCCCTGTGGAACGCCACTGTTTATTTTCACGGTCTTTATGATCCCGTCCGCCTCCAGCAGAATCTCTCTGTCCGACAAGTATGATGAAATAACGCATATAAGACTTTCGCTTATTCCTCTGCTTCTTAAGGTGTCCAGTATTTGTTGCCACGATGCACTATTAAAGGCGTTTTTGACATCCAAGGTTATCACAGCGCAGAGGCTTCGTTGGGCTGTCGCTTCCTGCGCAATACCAATTACCATGTTAATGGCATCCACCGTTTGCCGTCCCTTTCTAAACCCAAACTGATTTTCCGAGAGACCACCAGTACGTACCAACTCACCATTTAATTTCCCCAATAGCAACTGCTCGTATAGTTTACCCTCCAAATCCAACAGGCATATTGGCCTAAAGGATGAGGGATTGTCCAAGGGTTTGTCCCCTCCTTTCCTAAGGAGTACAATTCTTGCTTTTTTCCACTGGACTGGAAATGTGCATTGTTCTGCCAATTTGTTGTATACTGACAATGAATAGTTTGGTTTTCTCACAGCCATTATCTTTATTACTTCCGGTGGTACATTGCCAGGCCCAGGAGCTTTTTTGTTTTTAAGTTTTATAGCAGCACTCTGTAATTCTTCAGGTGTGAATTGTATAAACCTATCGCTATTATCACAGATAAAATTCACTGGTTTATGTGTTGGGAAGAGATGATTTATTACGTTTTCCATAGTGTCCATGGGCAATGCTATATTTTGTGGGAAACCCAATAATCCTCTTGTGACGATTTTATGCCCGTCTCCCCATATATCACTGTCAACCTCTTCACACAATTGTTTCCAACATCGCCTTTTAGAGATTTTAATCTTTCTCTTAAGAGTAAGCTTAGTTTCTTTATAAGCTTCCCATAAAATTTCGCTTTCTCTTAGTGATACTCTTCGGACTTTTCTTGTGTATTCCCTTCGCTTTTGAGGCATTCCCTCCTAAGATTCGCAATCTCGTCGTTCCACCAGTGGACAGGCTGTCTTAGTGATCTTTTTTTCTTCTTTGGCATTACAATATCACAGATTTGTTTCAGTTTCTCTGAAAAATCTTCCGCTGACGTCGGGGTTCGACTTTCATCCAGAGTTTCCAAGGTTTGGATCAATCTCTCAAAATCCAGCTTTCTAACTTGCCATCCAAGACAACGCGGCTTCGGATTCGGTAGCTGCCTCCTTTGTGAGACTTCAAACACAATGTATTTGTGATCGCTAAGTGATTCAGCATCCAGCACCTCCCATTTAGTAATGTAAGGCTTCATGTCCTCTGTAGAGATTGTGAGATCTAGAATGGAGCCATAGTTCTGGTCTACGAACGTGGCCTTTTCTCCTTGATTTATAACAACGTAGCTATTTGCTGCAATCCATTCCGTGATCAATTGTCCTCTATTATCCGTAAAATGCATACCCCATTGTGGTGACTTAATGACTATAAAAGTATTTAATTAGCTACAAGTAATTCAAGATGACATTTGTATTTGACAGAGGAGGCACCATGTGAAAAACATCGAAAACAAGACGCATTCCGATATACCACGTTCGAGAATCTCGCCTAAGTTACATCAATTTTTAAATATAAAGAATATCGATTGCACGAGTCCATATTTAAATATTGATATCGTTTGCTAATATAGGTATGTCGGCAGCATATCGGTGAACAGCCAGACGTCTCTTTTCATAAATTCGAAAATACTGTTGGAAAATTAATTGTAATATTTCTATTTAAACTGCTGTTCACTTGCATCTTCAAAATTAATGCTATTTTCAAAATATTTGGGCACATTTCATTGCCTATCGACTAGACGTTTTTAATATTGTGAATATTTTGTATATTAAATTTCCGTTAATATATTTGACTGTAGGTAAATACTAAGGGCAGTTAGCTCACGTCCTTACTTCTACCTAGAGAGGAGAACGGAGCTACCGTCGTTTCTATGGAAACGGCCATCGTTTCCATGGAAACGGCCGGAAGGGCAGTTACGAATTGGACTAGTTTTTTATATTGTTCTTAGATTAATTTATATATTTACTTCCTTTAGATCGGCTATGAGTTCTAATGATTCAAGATGGCGCCGAGTCACGATAGTTCAGTAATTTTTAGTGAAAAAATAATTCAATTAAATGTATTTTTCAAGTGAAAAAATTAAACTGCACAAATGTGCAGGTGTAGAACATGGGAAATACTTATATAATGTGAATGAGATGTTTAAAGCAAAGGACCCTCAAGAATAATATGTACTTAGGACTATATTTGCAGAAGCGGAAAACATGATCAATTCAACCCTTTTGTCTGTCGATTTAGAACCCTTAACCCCGAATCATTTCCTCATAGGACCATCTTATAGTGGCTTATCATGTACTGTTAGAAAGGAGGCAAACCTAAATCTGTTTTCACATTTTCTGAATATTTTTGGAAAAGATGGTTATCTGAATATATTATGCCCCTTTTTTGAAAAGGACAAAATGACATCAATAAAGAAGGAGGGAGAATTTGTTATTTTAGTAGATCCTGGCGGTCCAAGAAATATTTGGCCTAAGTCCGGATTGTTTATACGTATCAAGCTAAACATGGAAGAATACGTATAGAAGATGTGAAGTTAGCAAATGGTCATATATTAAGAAGGTCAGCAACTAAAATATGTTAAATTAATATTAAACAGTAATTGTTGAAGGAGCAATTCGGCGGGGGAAAATATTTTTCCTATTAATGATACCAGTTTTTTTGGTAATAATAGGTAATATGTCATTGTACAAACAATCCTAATATAATTTAGTTAAGCCCCGATAACAGTCTTCTTTAGAGTCTATATGCCCTATTGTGGCTCTAGCTGCGTCCATACGCGCCCTCTCTTCGTCCTCGTGCCACAACCACCCATCAGCGTTGCCAATCCTAACCCAAAACTAATCCAGCATAATCGAAAGGTCACAATTTCGCTTCAACTATATCAAACATTGGGTACCAGATGCCAGCTGAATTTCTGCGACAGTACAATCCTCTGCTGGGTACCGCGCAGCTACTCAGTCGTGCCCGTGACCCTCGGTCGCGATGCTAACGACCTCTGCACGGCCAACTGCGGAACCTGAAGAAGTCCGACGTACCGTGCTGGGTGCTGGACCGCACTTTAGTCGGTGCGGTGTTGCCAACGTGAAACTTATTTTATCGGGGGTATTTATAAAGACGGCAATCATTGCTTTATTGTTAGGATATTACTATTAGGCTTCTCGACTAGCTTTTCATAGAGGCTTATTTACTATTGATAGGGGTGTATTTTTAATAATAATTTCCAGTGAGATAGGGTATTGTACGTTAAGGTCCGTTTATTGTTAATATTTGTCTTTATGCAAGACGAAGTGGGAAGTAATAATAACAAAACAAAAATTAGTTTCCTATGAACAATAATTCATCGCACTTATAAAAAATCACCTGTTCATTGATTATTATTGTTTGATGTTTCTGACTCTTTATTCAAACGGCCTAACAACCGCGATACCAATTTGCCTCTTCAAAAGCGAATCTTCCGGTTTTCCATATCTTCGGTGTAACGTAATCAGGTTAAAGTCGTTTATCGTTGGATGTGCAAATTAAATGCATCGTTTTAAAGTCCGGTAATTGTATATTAGATTTTATTTTAGAATTAGATTATTCGAGCCACAAAGTAACGTGCGAGACGACTTTAGTTGCACAATAGGACGTTGCGATCAGTATTTGTTGTTGTTCGCAAACTGCCTAACAGAGAGTATAAAAGAAATTAGGCAACATCAAGGAATAAAATTAGATAAACAAAAAAATATATATTTAAAGCAATGCACGAAAAAGTATTTTTCTGGAAATACAACACATCCAATTTCGAGGATATTATTTATTTATTTATATATCTCTAAGCTCTGACAAATATACATACATACATCTTCAAAATGCTATGGATTCCAACAACAAGTATTGAAAAAAATATATATAAAAAGTCTGTATAATAAAGCAAATTTGCAGAAGGAAGAGAAATGAAAAAAATAATTATTGGGAATAAGCAAATTTTAATATATTCTGTTGATGATTATGTTGATGATGGTTCCGATGACGAAAGATCTATAAAATTAGTTTGGATAAAAAAATATAGACCTGAAGAAACAAAGCGACAAAAATAATTTGTAATTCTACTAAAGGAACTGAAACAATACAAATATTTACTAGAAAAATCAATATCTCTAAGCCTCAATAATTGCAACGATAAATATACATACATCTTCACAATACCACATATTAGGAGTAATCTGTGACAATACTATGGATATCTCAATTTTCAAGCTGCTGAGTCATAGAGGGTAATAAGGGATATAGAAAATCTATATAATAAGTCGATAAAAATAATTTGCAGATCTGCTGAAGAAGAAGAAATTGAAAAATAAATTTCTAGCAAATATTATTTTGAATAAACAAATTTTAGTTTCTTCTGCTGATGATGATGTGTGATAACGAAAGTTCCCTAACATTAATTTAAATAAAAAAATATAGACAAGACGAAATAAAGCGGCAAAAATAATTTGTAATTCTACTACTGAGACAATACAAATATTTACTAGAAAAATGAGTATCTCTAAGCCCCAATAAATGCAACGATAATAAATCTTTACAATACTATGGGTATCTCAGTTTTCTAACTGCTGAGTCAAAGAGGGTAAAAAATATATAAAAAATCTATATAATAAGTCGATAAAAATAATTTGCAAATCTGCTAAAGAAGAAGAAAAAATGAAAAAAATACGAGCAAATAATTATTTTGAATAAACAAATTTTAATTTCTTCTGATGATGATGATTGTGATGACAAAAGCTCCATAAAATTAATTTTAGTAAAAGAATATAGACAAGACGAAATAAAGCCACAAAAATAATTTGTAATTCTACTAAAGGAACTGAAACAATACAAATATTTTACTAGAAAGCAATTGCTCTGAAGTATCAGTTAGTTTTAGAAATTTTGAGTTCAA
>MU184161.1:57707-70458 GCA_016904865.1 Pissodes strobi | reverse complement strand
AAGTAGGATGTCATTTTGAAAATTTGATTGTATGTTCCTATATAGTCATCACATCTAAACTTTCCAGCAACGTCTTATTTATAGCCTGACAATCGAGACCTAAATAGATCATTTCAAGAACCTTGAAGGTGAACCTCCCTGGAACAATCCTAGCGAGCCTTATGGGAAATGTACTATTTAAGGCACGTGAAGATGTGAATTCGTCTTTTAATGAAGGTTCCTGGGATATTGTATGCTATTGAGCTATTGTATTAATAATGTAATATTTCCATTTCAACAGATTTAAATGTTGAATTGATAATTCAAGACAACATTTATGGATTGCTATACTGAATCATCAAATATTCAAATTCCAAATTTTGTACCAGATTGTACCACCCTTCGAGTTACAAACATTATAAAATAACTATGCTAGTATCATCTAATTTATAGTCTAAAAATCGGGATCCATATAGAACATTCCGAGAACGTCTAGTATAGACATCCCTGAAACCTAAGGACTACTATAAGACATAAAACGGACGTTCCTGGGACCTTCGTTTATCTCCATTTTAGTTGCATACACAAATAAATATCTATGCAAAAAGTAGGATGTCATTTTGAAAATTTGATTGTAAGTAATCTAAGTCCCTATATAGTCATCACATCTTAACTTTCCTGCAACGTCTTATTTATAGCCTGAAAATCATTTCAAGAACATTTATGGTGAACCTGCCTGGCACCATCCTATCGAGCCTTTTGAGAAATGTACTATTTAAGGCACGTTAAGATCTGCATTTGACTTTTAATGAACGCTCCTGGGATATGTTAAATTTTAACGCAAACGAACAAATTATTGTAATATCTCCATTTCAGTTAATTTAATTTATTATTCCCTACAAATTGATAATGCGAGACAGCATTTATGGATTGCTAAACTGGGCCAACAAATATTCAAATTCCAAATGTTGTGCCAGATTGTACTACCCACGTAATGACAGGTACGTTAAGCAACTTTCTTTCCCCCTAGCCACCTTTCGCTAGCTACGCCCATGGTTCTTGCGCCCATGTCGTTGCCCGACTCCGGAGGGACGACGATGTCACGAAGTGCAACGTCGCATACCCTAAATCCACGCCACTGCCCGCCTTCCACTATTATAATAACAAAGTAGGAATCCGGCTTTTTCTTCCAAGTACCGTTCGCTCGAGTTTCAGTCGAGAATTTTAAGGTAACTGACCCATACTGCCAAATAATTTTGACCTTTTCGGTGGTAATTAGCATCCGGAGCATCTTATTTAAATTTTTACAAAGTCATGGAACCGAGAAGCCTCTCTTTCGATCGCCTTCTTAAACTATGGCGTACCCACTTGAAACAAGACTACTTTTGGAGCCTTAGCTTAGCGGAGCGGCGCGGGCGGGGCACTTATAATCGGTGAATAGAGTCAGGAAACAATGTGTAGGTATATCGGTTTTAGAGGCTGTTATTAATAGAAAAGTTAAAATTCTAATACTGTCCGAAGCTTTTCTGAGTATAGAAGGAGCGAGAAATAAACGTACAAAATTAAAAAAAAATATATAATTGACATTAGTGCGCAACAGTAACATTATTAATAAAATTTGCTAAATATAGGGAGAGCAAATAATAGCACCATGTTTTGTGCAAAATCTTTAGTTCGGATAACTCGAAAGCGTTGATAAAATATTCAGCTTTTCCCGTATACAGGGGCTCAAATTTCGCATAGTGGAAGTAGTTTTTTACACTGTTCTTGAACCCTATCGCATAACCCATGGGGTCAATAAAATTTAAAAATAAACAAGCTGCCTATATACATTTTAAATCCGAGTTAATAACACCAGATAATCATCCAAGTTTAACTGCTTGTAAAATTTATGCGCAAGTCAGTGGCACTTTTATAACGTCAAATTACTATTAAGACCTGGATGTTAAAGTTGCTAATATAAGCTTTTTGTCCCGCGTAATGTCGGATCAGAAGGCGATTTTAAACGCCCATAAAACGATAAGACTTCATCTAGGAGTCGATTAAACGGTGTTGTCTCTTTGAGAACGACCGCACGAAAAATGCTTTTAAGTACAGATAACAATTTAATGTCTTTTTTACTTCGAGACGAGATGATGGTGCAAATGAAGTCAATACTGTCACGTCACATCTCCCCTTCGCAGTGGTTATATAAATTTTTTTTTAAAGGATACTAGAAAACCCTGTCGAATCTAATTGAATGGCACATTCGCCATTATATCAAGAATTAAGCTTGATTTCGATTTCTAAGTCAAAAAATGAAGGTCTTTATTTTTTTTATAGAAAAGCCGATCGCTTGACGATAATCCAAGCCAAAAACTGCAAAAAAATGACTTTAAATAAATGATGATTCATTTTATAGAGGGGGAGCTCCTGAATTTAAACTTCACGATTTCGATTTTTGACCCGACACGTCACCATACAATATTTTATTACCGGATAACCGAACCCTATGGACCAATCAAACTTTCGCACATTAAAGAGGTACGTTACGAGTACAATATGCCCAAAAATCGCATCAAAGTGAAAACTACCAGTTTGTATACTTATATTCATTTTTGACAAAATAATTTCAATAGGATTGTAGCTCCGCATGCGAGAGGTACCTGGATCGATACCCAAGAGATTTTTTGTTAATTGTCTTTAGTTTTGTTGAAGCTTTCACTTCTGTCATGCGGTCTTAACTTAAGCACACACCGATTTTTTTTCTTTAATTTTAGTAATCGTTCCGTTATCTATTTCCCTTTCTCGCACATCGTCATAATTGAGCCTATCGCTCTTATTATTTTTCCCGAGCACTTTAATCTGCAGTTGGCATTTGCCAGAGCCCTTCGCGTCTTCCAAGGATTTCGGTGACATTATAGTAAACACCCTCGCGATTAAAAGCAAATATAGGGGAGCGGACGCGCTGAAGCTATTTCTTTGAAAGTTTCGGATGGGGAGGGTCCGAAAGCGACTAATGTACCGTACTAGAGTAAAAAAATGAGATTAATGGATTTTGAGGTGGTGGATAATCAAATGGAGATGATCCTTGACGTGAGTGCTCGGCTTTCGATTCTTGGAAGAGTAACGTCATTAAAGATCTGGAGAAACTAAAGCTTCTCTAGACTCTCAGTCATTAGCATCAAAAGGATGTCGATAATTTCGTTTCGTTATTGTGAATAATGGGTTAATATTTTCCTTCCTACCTGACCGACATATTAGGATTTCCAGGACACAGAGGGCATTTATCCAGATTGTACGACCATTTGCTGAATAACAAGGTTCAATTACTGATTAATCTCAACTTTTTAATGTGTTTGAAATATATTCATAGTATCTAGGAATATGTATAAACAAAATAAAAAAAATAATAAAAATTAATAAAAAAACTAATTGAAAATAAATAAAAAATAAATTAATTAAAGAAGGAAAGGTACACACAAAAATAAAAATAACAATTTCGAAATAATATGAAACTATACTTAAACAAAGAACAAAGGAAAGTACGACAAAAAATACGAAATACCTTTGAAAAGCGACGCGTGCGTAAACGTCGTAAGCGTAAATCACGTTGCCAAATCCAAAAAATCAAAAATGGTATATGGCGCTAAAAATGGGAATTTTGGCCACATAGTAAATGGTTTCTTTCAGTCAAAAATGCCTTTTCCAGAATCTGTACCGTAAGATGGTGTCACTTCGGACAATTTTTGGATTCTTCTTGAAATATAGGAGGGCAGTACCCATACTGAACTATGTTTCTAGCATAATAGTTAATTTAATAAAAAATAAATCTAAAAAAAAAATTTTCTTAGGTTATGTACAGGGTGTCCCAAATTCGAGCCTCATCATTGGGATCTCGGAAACTAGAAGAGATACAAGGTCGGTTAAATGGAGGCAAAGTTGTGCAATTTGATGCTGATCAAAATGCCATTATAAAAGTTTAAAAATTCCGAATACTTACGAAGATTTTTGGAAAAAACCGAATATTCGCGATTTCATTTTAATTTTTTTATGACTTTATTTGAATAGATATAACAAAATAAATTTCACATTCTCATTACTACTTTTTCTGTTCTACAAGATGGTGTTATCAGATTTTCAAACTGACGTTTCGTCTTTGAGATGCCAACATCAACTTTGTTTTTTTAAATACGGCCCTGGATTTTTTATTACGGATTTTAAGAGCATCTAAAGTCCCAACACTAATGATGTATCGCAATTATTCGAAAAATTCATATTAATGGCATTTTCTATAAGACTTCATGTGTTAGAGAGAGACAGAAAACATATTTTTGGTAAGATTTTACCGGAAAATCATAAAAATGATTTTTTCGAATAAGTGCGATACATCATTGGTTTTGGTGCAATAGAAGCTCTTAAAGTTCGTAATAAAAAATCCAGGGCCGTATTTAAAAAAACAAAGTTGATTATAGCAGCTCAAAGACGAAACGTCGGTTTGAAAATCTGATAACACCATCTTGTAGAACAGAAAAAGCAGCCATGAGAATGTGAAATTTATTTTGTTATATCTATTCAAATAGAGTCATAAAAAAATAAAAAATAAATCGCGAATATTCGTTTTTTTCTAAATATCTTCGGAAGTATTCGGAATTATTAAACTTTTAAGGTGGCATTTTGATCAGCATCAAATTGCGCAACTTTGCCTCCATTTAACCGACCTCGTATCTCTTCTAGTTTCCTAGATCCCAATGATGAGGCTCGAATTTGGGACACCCTGTACTTACTTAAAAAAATGGAGTCATGTATTTTTTAAAGAAACTTCATTTTTACATAAAAATACAAGATTACTGTCAAAAAAGGTAAAAAATAAAAACAATTTCTTATAAACTTTACAAAAAACAAAATGAATAATACGAACGTAATAACAACAAACAAACAATAAAACAAAATTTCTTTCTGAAGATAAAAAGCCTTTTCAAACACAAGTTTCTTTTGCAAATTTGAAAATGTGTATCGATCTCGTCTCAAAGGAATCGGAATCAGATTGTTCATAATAATATCTGAAACCGGCACAACACTTTCATCGTCTACAATTGGAAAGAAAAATAGATGTCTTGGGTTATTTAGGAACTTTTTTCTCATAAATCTTATGAGGCAAGACTCTCCTTCTTGATAATCCTCTTTTTAAGTTGCCCAACATAATATTTGTATTTTGAGCAATTGGCAAGGGGCACTTCAGCTCCTACAAACATATTAATTTTTTGCTTAAGATTAGAACCACAACTTTCAGTCTTTTCATTTGTTTTCATTTTTTCCTTCAACGCACTTACAGGGACTTCGTCCTCTGAAGAACTGGGTGAAATGTTGTCTTATTGAAACAACGAAGATCTTCATCTAATGAACCATCCAATGACATGGTCTCAGCTTCGACCTCTTCGTTATTTTGAACATCAATATTATCTTTTTCATTATCGGGCTTATTTTTGGATACATTGTTGTTGTCAGAAAAATGTTTTGAATAAACTGGTTCTCCTGGTTTAATGTTCACTCGCTTCCTTCTTGTTTTGGGGCGAATTTCTGGGCTTCTCGAAGTCTGCAAAAAATTCAGTAGGGCCCCAGTAACTTGGGGCTGCGCTGGTTCTAGAGGAATTCTTACTTTCTGGGGTAGCCTCTTTAGGTAGCCTCTTTATTACAGCGTCAGGGTTAAAGGACGAAATGCCGCATGCTCGAAATCCTGACAGAATGTTTTGTCTAGAGGAAGTTCCTATCCCGTCCAATCTAGATTTTAAGAGCCAAGGAAAATCTGATTTCTGAAATGGCCCCTTTCTTTTCATTTTCCAATCAGTAAGAACGGCTCTCCATGCTTTTTTAATCCATCCAAAACAAACTTATGTTTGTTTTGGATGAATTAATGATCCCATAGTAGTGCTTTGCACCACGCTTGCAAATAACTTTTGGCTTTCCAGTGTCGTCGCTAAAATTTGTCTCATCATAATTGACTATGTTTTCTGGTGGAACGTCAGCAAGCGAATTTTTTAGAGACTCAAAGTATTCTCGTATTGTGGTTTCATTGACTTCAGCTCTACATCTTTTTATGTTTTGGGTAAGGCGAATAGTCAGTTCCTTATGTCGTTCAAGAAAATTCTTTGTCCAGTTTCGGCCAGGGGTGTTGCTTTTCCATTTTTTAGTTTGCTTACCTTTTCTATTCATATAACTTTGTACTATTTTTCTAATATCAAATTCAGTCAGGGGGAATCCCCATTCTGCACTCAATAATATTGCACGCTTGAATTCATTTTCTTCAGCAACAGATAACATTTGCTGATCGCCATGCTTCTTGCTGTGAATTACATTTATTGATTTTGGGATCTTGTAATACTCGGCCGCTTCCCTGATAGTTTTTGTTTCGGATGTTACCGATAAAATGGCCCTTTCAACCATTTGGGGTTCATAATTCATATAGTTGCGGGTCCTCAGCACCCTTTTATAATTTCGACCCATGTCCGAAGTCACCTGAAAAATGTCGAGTTTTTATATAAATCACCCTGTACAAAAAAAGTAACTAGCAAATTCTTGTGTAAATTTGGTCGAGTCTTAATGAAACATTGAGTATTGACCACAGCTAAATCATATATCATAACACTAAAGCAGACAAGCTGCACACTACTTACTTTTTCGATGTTTGAAAAAACCTGTAAAAGAATGACCCTCAAAAATCGTAAATACTTGCGCGCTGCAGCAACAAGCAACCTCGAATGATTAAAGAGACTAAAATCACAGTATTACCCAAGATTGGTAGAGGATCAATCTTGAGTATTACCGACGCCAGACACACAGCTTTGACGAAGCGGATCCCGACTTGTCACGAATATGTGGTACAACAAAGCCGAATGTCCGAAGTAACACCATCTTACTTACGGTAATACAGTTTTAATCTAATGAAGTGAAACGTCTGAAGGAGGTAGTAGGAATTGAGTTTTTATATATTTTTAAGCTATTCTTTCCTCAACTTTCGCCCCCGGTTTCGACATTTTTTTATTTTTCCTTTTTTTATTTTTTTTGCCAAAAACCGCGCTTCTATAACTTTTTTAATATTTTATTTTTTAATTATTATTTTTAATTCTTTTTATAATACTTTTATTAACTTTCCGATCATTTTTTTACGTTTTTTTTTAATTTTTTCCAATTTTTATCATAAATCATAGAGCCTTTTTTTCTTCTAATTTTTCCCATCCTCGACCTCGTAGCTGAACTCCCTCGCCTTTTTTTCGCCGAAAACCGCGTAAATTTTTTTCTGATTTTGTATTATAATACTTTTATTAACTATCCAAACATTTTTCTGTGTTTTAAATTTTTTCCAATTAAGAAACAAAAGATTATTTTACTTAAAGCTTTTTTCTCTTCCAATTTTTGCCATCCTCTACCTCGTAGCTGAACTCCTTCGCCTTTTTTTGCCAAAAATGGCGTTTCTAAATTTTTAATTTTTTTTCTCATTTCGCTTTATAATACTTTTATTAACTTTCCGAACAATTTCTTGTTTTGTTTATGAATCTTATTTTCTTATTTCTATTTATAATACTTTTATTAAACCCGAATTTTTTTTTATGTATTTTTCAATCTTTTCCCATTTTTTTAAATATTTTTTTTCATAATGCCTTTTTTTCTTCCAATTTTTGCCATCTTCGACCTCGTAGCTGAATTCCTTCACCTTTTTTCGCCGAAAATCGCATTTCTCTAACTTTTTTTATATATTTTTTCTCATTTCGTTTTATAATACTTTTATTAACTTTCCAAATATTTTTTTTCCCAATTTTTTGCAATTTTTTGAAAGAAAAAGATGATTTTACTTAAAGCTTTTTCTCTTCCTACTTTTGCCATTCTCTACCTCGTAGCTGAACTCCTTCGCTTTTTTTCGCCGAACACCGCGCTTTTCTAACTTTTTTATATATTTTTTTCTCATTTCGCTTTATAATACTTTTACTAACTTTCCGAACAATTTTCTTTTTTTCATAAATCTTTTTATTTTATTTCTATTTATACAAAATTTTGTTTTACGTTTTTTTTTCAATTTTTACCCATTTTACGAAAAAAAAAGATTCATAATGACTCTTTTTTTTCAATTTTTGCCATCCTCGACCTCGTAGCTGAATCCTTGGCTTTTTTTCGCCGAAAACCGCGTTTCTCTAACTTTTTTTATAGTTTTTTTCCCATTTCGTTTTATAATACTTTTATTAACTTTCCGAACAATTTCTTCCTCTTTATGAATCTTTTTTTCTTACTTCGTTTCATAATAATTTTATTAACTTTCCGAAAATTTTTTTTACGTTTTTTTTTATATTTTTCCACTTTTTGAAAAAAAATTTTTTTTTCATAATGCCTTTTTTCCAATTTTTGCCATCTTCGATCGCGTAGCTGAATTCCTTCGCCTTATTTTTGTCAAGAACCGCGTTTCTCTAACTTTTTTTTTATATAAATTTTTTCTCATTTCGTTTTATAATACTTTTATTAACTTGCCGAACAATGTCTCTTCCTCTTTTTATGAATCTTCTTTTCTTATTTCGTTTTATAATACTTTTATTAAACTTTTGAACATTTTTTTACGTTTTTCTTTTTCAGTTTTTTACTATTTTTGGAAAAAATATATACTTTTTTCATAACGCCTTTTTTTTCTTCCAATGCCATCTTCCATCGTAGCTGAATTGCTTCACCTTTTTTCGCCACAACCGCGTTTCTCTATCCCTTTTTTTATATATTTTTTTCTTATTTCGTTTTATTTGTTTATTAACTTTCCGAATGATTTTTTACGTTTTTTTCAATTTTTTCCCATACCAAAACATTTTTGGGTATCCGGGGAGGTGGGCGGGGATGGGGGTATAAGGTCCAGTTTTAGTCCAGAATCCTCATTTTACCCCGGCTACATATCCTGAAAATTTCTGCCCTCTATAGCTATTATTATACTGGAACATGCTTAATTAAAGGGGCGTTTCACTTTTATAACCGTTTCATAGGCGTTTCATTTTTCTGATATTAATTAAAGAAGTTTCATTTCAAAAATAATTAAAAATAAATAAATAAATAATAAAAATATAAATAAAAATAAATTAATTAAAAATGGAAAGATACACACATAAAATCAAAATAACAGTAACGAAATAAAGTAAAAGTATACTTTTACAAAGGACAAAGAAATACGAAATAGTATGTTCATTGTACCTATTTATACTTACCTTTGAAAAGACGCGAGTGCATAAACGACGTAAACGTAAATCACTGTTGCCAACTCCAAAAAATAAAAAATGATATATGACGTTAAAAAATGGACTTTTGGCCACATAGTAAATGGTTATCTTCATTTTGGTAAAAATTACTGTTAAATATTAAAAATGGTAGGCGAAACATTAAGCTATATGAAAACAAAAAATAATAGAAATAATAAATAAAAATAAATAAATAAAGATAGAAACAGACACTAAATAAATAAAAAAAGGAGAGATACACATGCAAAACCAAAACAAAAATTACGAAATAATATAAAAGTATTTTTAAACAAAGGGCAAAGAAAAGTACGACAAGAAAATACGAAGTACCTTAGAAAAAGTACGCGTGCGTAAACGCCGTAAATGTAAATCACTGTTGCCAAATCCAAAAAATATAAAATGGTATATGATGCTGTAAAAAGGGAATTTTGGCAACACAGTAAATGGTTTCAGTCAAAAATTCCTTTTCTGGAATCAATAATACAATTTTAATCTAATTAAAACTTGGATCCCGGGCCACTGACCTCTCTTTATAGACAACTTAGGCAACTGATAATACATATTCATCAAAATGTAGTGATGTATTCTAGGCCTTTTAAGATCCTTTACACAACTAGAGCACCATGTAAAATTCCACCTCTCCTATTGGTCGATCCATCTCGTATTACAGTATGTCTTCGTGATGCAATCAATTTGTGGCAAGAGCTCTCATAGTCGAGATATTTAGATGGTTGGTCCTCACCTGGGTTCATCAAGATGATTAAAAAAAAATCATCTCCTGATGATTAAATGGTTAGCGAAACGCGCGTCGAGTGCAATAATTCTGTTTCGGTCTTGTGGATAAAAGTCCGTTTTAGAGCATTTTGATATTTTGGTAATCGAATAGGATATCTCAAAAAAAAAAACATGAGACAAATCTCACTTTATTAGTGGAAGATTAAATTATTTTCCAATTAGGTATGTGCTGACATTTACAAATTATTGCATTTTCTTCGAGTTATAAAGCTTTAGGATCAAGACCTTTCCTAACATAATTTTCAATTATCTATGGCACGAAGTCATGATCGAAAATAGTAACATTTTACTGTATCACTCCTTATAACATATCTAGGTGACATATGGACATATCAACCATATCCCACGGTCCAAGACGAGATAAGTATAAAACGAACGTTAAACTGGCGCACACTACAGACAACCCTGGACGTATAAACCGCGCCGTATCGCAATACTGACATGATGATGACACGGAACCCGTCATAAAGTGCCCGTATGACCACCGGTCATAAAAACGTCGTTCGATTTCTTTGTTGCGCGGCCGAAAATGTTGTCCGAGTTATACCCTGCTGGGCGATGCTGAAAGGTATTTTACCGGTATATTTTATACCCGCAATATTTTTATTTATATGTCGTAAAGGGCGCGGTTCGGTTTATATATGGAGGCAAAAGAGCAGAATTTTAATTAGCATTTTGAGCCAATCATATTTTATCGATTTTAAAGATGCTATTTTACAACAATGTATGCACACTGAACGCCTTAAGGCATTTTATAACAGCCTAAAGACCCGGTTATCAGATCAGGTCTTCTCTTTAAGGTCTTAATTATTACGTTATGAGATGGACGTAAAAAGTACTTCTGCTTGAAACTAATTAATTTTTCAATATAAAATTCAAAATGCAGTTCAGGATTAGATTGTTTCAAGCCACGAGCACGAAGTGTTCCAACTGCCCACCCTTTATTTTTATATCTCTTCTATAAGATGTATTAAACACGAAAGAGCATGCGCTCCAGCCGTGCCATGAACTTCACCATTGGCGTCCTCTAAATAACCGTGATTTTGAGTGAACCTTTAAATGTCGGTCAGGTGTGTGTGTATTTGATTTAATGGGCCTCGTTCTACCAAATGGCAATCATTATATATGGTCTTACATTTTAACTACTTTATACTTTAACTAAGTAGTATCTAAATAACTTATTTCCGGTTTGCCGTTAATTACCGGGGGCGTATAAGAATGGAAATAAATTATTGGTAATCCACCAACTTAAAATGACTGAAGAGAGACTATTCGAGTTACTTTTTGAACGTAATTTTCAATTCCAGGTTTCATCTTTATTATGATTAATTGAATTATAGGGGTGGCAAAAAGGTAAACGAATTAGAAAAAATTATGATTAATTCATACTTTGTCGTTTAACCGAAAAGTTATTTATCCAAATAGTTCACTTTCTTTTCCAGTTCCTGGAAAAGGAGAAAACTGGCCGCTTTCCTTTTTCATGTGAAACTTATAAACAAAGAGAAAGCTATTATTAATCTGATATTTTATCCCTCTCCATTACTTGATCAGTCTACCTGTCAGTTGATAAAAGCTTTGACAAGTGACATTGCTTCAATTGCCATAGTAATCAAAACTAACCAAAATAAGCAAAACAAATCAATTTTAAAATACTATAGCATGGCGAACGCTTGCGCTTTGCTATATAGGGCAGTAAAATCTGAAATTTAATGAATTCACATGACGTTTCAAAAATATCTCAGAAAATTACGGTCAGATTTGTTTGTAATATCAAACAGCGTGAATAATTTTTGTTTTTATTTCATAAAGCATTTTTTTCTTCCCATTTTTGCCATCCCCGACCTCGTAGCTGAACTCCTTCGCCTTTTTTTCGCCGAAAACAGCTTTTCTCTAAATTTAATTTTTATTAATTTATTTTTCTTACTTTGTTCTATAATACTTTTATTAACTTTCTGAATATTTTTTTACGTTTTTTTTAATATTCCCCATTTTTTCGAACATTTTTCGGTATCCGGGGAGGTGGGAGGTATTATTCACACCGCTCCCCCCCCCCCCCCCCCTTCGGAGTCATCGCTTGTCAGATTTTTGATACGAGGCTCCGTTAACCACCTCATTTTACGACGGCTACATGTCCTGAAAATTTCAACCCTCCAGCTATACTGAAACATGCTTAATTAACACTTTGATAAGCCTTTCATTTTTTTCTAACTTCAACCTCGCTAAACAAGTTTCACTTGAAAAATAAAAATTCCAGTATTCAAAATGCAAATAAAATTTAAAACACAAGAATCAAAATGCTGCTAAGTGATAAGTCAAAAAATATTACAAAATTTTCGAAGTCTCTAGGTTCCGACTGGATAAAAATCGCAATCTTTTATAAACAATATCCCGACAAATCAAAAATTCACATAATGACGATTATCCAAAAACCTATAAATAGAAAATTTAAGAAATAAAACTATCGGCAATTTTAAAATCTGGGTGTTCAATAATTCAAAATTCCGATAACTCAAAAACAAATCGAAATACTTACCATCACCATGAAAATCCCGAAAAATAAAAATTTTACAATATTAAAATGAATCCAAAAATCAAAATTCCACTATTCAAAATACAAACAAAATTTAAAACATAAAAATCAAGATACTGATAAGTCAAAAATTATTACAATATCAAACTTTCGACGTCTCTAAGTTCCGACTGTATAAAAATCACAATAGGAAGCTTTTATAAACAAA